>BGPR01044644.1:0-12551 GCA_013235015.1 Araneus ventricosus | reverse complement strand
AAGGAGAAAGATTGGAAGAGGAATAGAGCTAAGATTAATCGAATGGATGGAAGAGCATACATGGGATTCATGAAAGCAGGTCTCAAGACTATTAAGCGGATAGAGCAAGATGTTGCTGATGTGAATGTAAGCAGTGATGTGTCTTTTCTAAACCAAGCTGACCAAGTAAGTAATCTTGAGAAAAGTTTTACTGAGACAGTGCGCATAAGTAGGAACATGTTCTTGAACGAGAAAGATTGGAAGAGGAATAGAGCTAAGATTAATTGAATGAAAGGAAAAGCATACACGGGATTCAGAAGAGCAGATCCCAAGACTACTAAGTGGATAGTGCAAGATGTTCATCGTGAGGAAAGAAAGATGGGTCCCTCTTGTAACTCCCGAAAGTGCCATGAATCAAAAAAGAAGGGATGTGATACTGTACCTGAACAGGAAAGGCAAAGTCTTTTTATTGAACTTTGGCTCACAATGAGTTGGAATTTGAAAAATAAGTTTGTAAGCAACACCGTGGATATTAAAAGCACTAAACGAAAGACCATGAAGGGGGATGGTATGAGACAGAGAAAGTCTCCCCGAGACAGAGAAAGTCTTCGCATTTCCCTGTCTCTACACTTCGCTACCAGAAATAACACGCGATAAGTGGACTGATTTACAGTATATGATGAAATTTATACCATCAGACACGCATGAATTATACGACAGCATTCCCTGTAAAGAAGATAGTAGACGGTAGGTGGCGAGGAGACACAAAATACTAAGCATGTAGGTGATGGAAAAAACAAGAAGGTGAAGACTGACGAGACAGATAAAAAGAAAAGGGATGTAAAAAAGGAAAAGAATCGTGTCAAAAGTAGACTGTAATCCTGGCAAGCCTATTTTCAGAAAAATACATTAATCTCCATCTGAGAAGTGAGCTGTGAAATTTCTGTTCTACCGTTGAAACTTCTTCAAATGACTGACAAAACGATTTTGTCAAAAAGTTAATTGACCATCTCTTTAATTTTCATGTACTACTAATAATCATTTTTGAAGCACCTACAGCCAACTTTTTTTTTCAAAAACTATCTTTCCCTTTCAATAAAAGATTTTATTGAAGTAAAATAAGTCAATTTTCTCATTTGATTTCACCTTATTTACACTTAATACAACTCCGCTTATCTCAATGGTCTTATAGGCTAACACCACCTATCTGAAGAAATTTTAAATTTTCAAATTTTTTAACACTTTCGCCGTTGAAACAGATGTATAGTCCAGGTTCATACCACTTGTCAAAAAAAATCTGCCATAATCGCTATTAATTGTGAATAATTCAGATTTTTCTTCCTCCTGTAAAACCTGGAAAACTGAGATATGTATGTGGTGTTGCTTGTTAAGCGATGACTTACTCTCTGGATATGACAGGTTTATTGATAAAAAAGCAATTAAAAGATATTGGAACCTCAAATCCACAGCATTGTAGTAAGATAATGTTTTATGCTAGATTCGTATATCATTATATTATTCTTAATTTTTTTAGTTATGCCAACGATTACGTGCACAAAAATTGTATTTAATATCGTCGCAACACGCGTGAGTATAAATCCAGTAACTAAAAGAGTACAAAGTTTTATTGTAAAATATAGTTAAAAATTTATTAAAATTAAGAAAAATAGTACGAAATTTATATTGGTATCAATGAAAACATAATTTTACAAATTGGTGTAAGATGGGTTTGGAGGCGATAATATGCTCTGAAGGATTCCTATGTTGAGGAAAAATTTTGAAATTTCGATAAGTTTTTAATTAAAAATCTTATTTAAATTTTGAAGACTCTTGGTTAGGTAAGCGCCTACTACCCAAGAAATAACTGCTTGTCAAATTTGGTAGCACTGGTCCAACGGTCTGTCCTGTAGAACGTTTTGAACGATTTTGCATCATATATGTCGCAATTTACATATATCCTGGCTATAAACATTATAATGTGAAAATCTTCGCTATGAACCGATCACCAAGTCAATATAGTGCCACTGTGAATTTCAACATATTGTAATTAAGTTAAGGATAACTTACTTTTAAAACGCATGATTAGTACTAAGAATTGTCTGAAGAAACTGTTCGTTATTCAGAAGATTTACTTAAAAATATTTTGATTAATCGACGCAAGCATTCTATTTCTAGTTTAGTGCCCTAATTTTTGACGTTCTAAAGCACTTGAAAGGGAATAAATAATTATTTTGAGATTCAGGTGTTTCTCTGAAAAAATTAATAAGTGTCTAACAACTTTAAAAAATATCTTATTCCAGTTTCAGGATCAGATTACAATCGGACACGAGCACTACATGTTACGTGTCTCGATTTCCATAAAACCAACTTGTATTGTTTAGCAACGCATTCGGAAAACCTCCACGCTTTTGCGCATGCGCCGGGCGGAATTATTTTCATCAAAATAGGGGGGAAGTGAAAAATGGAAGGGTGATGTTTACATTTTACTGAGCGTGATCCAACAAAGAACTCCGGAAATGCGCTCATATGACTCATTGCCTGACACCCCTTTCCGATGTAAAATCGTCCAAAAGTGCTAGTCTCGGAATCCGTTGCTGAACAGTAAATGAGGCTGATTCACATTAAACATCCTAATGCCCTAAATGACTTCGTGTCAGTTCCATGATACTTTTCTATCTTCCAACACTTTGAAGCGGAACAGCTAAAGTAGACAGCAATTATAATTTTGAAACGAAAGCCAAAATCATCCACACGAATATTAGTGCATATTTTGGATTTCCCAGGCATTAAAATAAAGGGAACATTAATCAGAGACAGTAGAGAGATTTCTGTGTTAATATTTTCTGAAATCCGTGAGAGTGTGTAAACGAGGTAAATTAAGATGTCACCATTTTCAAACACTTGGAAAATTACTGAAATTGTGCGAGAAAATACTTGTGATTGCATGGCTGCTCCTCCTCTTAAAACATTTTAGCAAGAATCCTTTCATATGAGCATGAACTTAGGCGTGTAATTCAAAAACTACTAACAATTCTGAATTCGCTTATGAGGAAATAATTAGAATGATACAGAATTTTTTTGTTTTCTTTTGAAGAATATTTTCATTAACTCTGGAAATAAAACAAGATACCCCTTCTTATTACAATGCATGATTGTAAGGGAATAAATAATTTTTGGCAATGAATGAAATTTTAGGATTTAAAATATAATTTTTAAATTTACATTTTCTAAGAAGTTCCGATTATTCCTTGATAGAAAAGACGGTTTCTGAGTAGAGTCAAAATTAGCAACACTATCTGCTTCATTTTTTTATTGTTAATTCCTTTTTTAAGAATAAAATGGGTGAAAATAAAAAAATGTCACCAGTTAACTAGAATTTGTCAATTCCAGTTTTTTTATATATTTTCTCGGCTGTCGTTTTAGGACTAAAATCTTTCTGTATAATTTTTGTAAATTAAGATTTTTCATTTTAATTTCACTACATCAAAAGTGTTAAAATTTCCCGGTGATGTTCGACTAGATTATTAACTCGGGACGTGCTTCTGGATTTTTAGACTTTCCAATTACTTCCAGATATCAGATCTCTGTATAATTTTACGTTCATTAAAATGTTGAGCAAAATATTGAGGATTTCAGTAAGTGATGACTATTTGTACAATTTGATAACTTAAGTTTCACTTAAATGTTCGTCTTTTAATATATCTTTATTATTAATTTAATATTATTTTTAAAATTCTCCATGGACGAGTTTTCCGGTTTGTTTATTTTGGATTCACAGACCGTTTTCCGGTAATCTTCCGATTTAAGCAATCGCCAAATCCATTTGGATACCGTATCAAGCGCCAAGTTCGAGCCAGTTCTTTCTTTAGTACAGCGTTGAATTAGGTGTTCTTTGAGTCCATTTAATCCTTTTTATTTAAATAGATTAAAAAATCCCTTAAAATGGTTAAACTCCAAATAGAACAATTTAAATTAGCTGAATCATTTGGTTAAAAATTTAACCACCAATGATTATCTAAATCGTATGGTTAAAAATTTAACCACCAATGATTATCTAAATCGTATGGTTGAAAATTTAGCCGCCTAAAAAGCCTCAGAAGTCGCCAAAAAAGCGATAACGAACAAATATGGCAGCCTTTTCACAAAATTAGGCTCGTCTATTAAGTAAGCATTTAGAGCTACGATAATAAGAACATGAAATTTAATATTTTTAAAGTATAGTTAAGACACAACATTAAAAAAACTCTACTTTACACATTAATTAATATCTTCAAACAGAGTGTTGAAATTCTGAAGTTTCCCATTGACTTAGCATTACCACCGGAAGTCGGTGTTGGTTATGGCGGAAGTCCTACTTTAATGCAAATAAACAAAACATAAAACTCGTCCATATGCATATTTTTTTATTTCTTACATTTTTCTAAAAGCCGTATAATTTCTGTTACATATTATTTCTGTGGGTTTTTATTTTCGACATTAATAATGTAACAGATTTTACAATTTTTCATGAACTCGTGCGCTTCATATAATCACAAAAACAATGGAGAGCTCCCGTATCTTTGATAAACCGTATCTTCGATCGATACCGAATAAAATGAAAGCCTCTTTAAGAGGGAAGCTATTATTCTGCATCAGAAATTTATCAGGCAACCAAATAAGCTTTTTTAAAGAAATCACAGTAGGGTCTTTGTTAGAAATTTGAAAATCTAACATCGCTTTATCTTATCGATAGTAACAGCAACGAAACTGCTGGATTTGTTCAAGGAAGGCTTTAAATTTTTGCTTCCGATTGGCTCATCGTTTTATTACTTATATTTGCTCATGAATTTTGATGTTTATTCGAAAGGAAGAAATCCTCTCTGAGCAGATACGTATAGTTACAAGTGAGCCCTTACAATATCAGTCTTTTGAAGCTTTCGATTGCACGCTTATGCCACCCTTTTTTATTGCCCACGCCTACCCTGAAAGCCCCAAAATATTGCATTACAATACAATATAATTTAAGTATACAATACAATACAAAAAATTGGGTAATACAGTATAAAGCAATATAAGTAATATAATACAATATAAGTAATACAATACAAAACACAAATGCCAATATAAATACAATAAAATAAAAACACCGAATATTATAAATAATTACAAACATAAATAATAAATGAACACAAATATACCTAATAAATAAATAAACATACATAAAAGTAGGCAAAAAATGAAAAAATTAATAAAATGTTTATAATATTTAATATATAATAAATGCATATATATTATTCAGAGAATTTGTGATGATTTCACTTTTTGGAATCCTTATTGAATTTCACAGAAATAAGTCATGAAGAACTTACAAATGCAAATCGTAAGTATCTATGAAGAATAAAGTATCTGATTCAACCAGAATCTGAATTTTCATTATGCAACGAGGGGCTCTTGAAAAATAATTATAAGAAAGGTCCCTAATTAGTAATTTGTACTTCAAGATTATTCTGGACAGGATATTTTTATCTGTTCTACGATATGATACAGGAAACTCTAAATGTTTCACCCTTCTAATATACACATAATTGATTACATACGATGCAATTACTCATTGGTGATGATTTTTATTTCGAGTAGATGTTTTTTTACTAGCAATTTTATTCTTCCGCTTTTATTTAAAACTGAACAAAAATGTTTAAAATCACTTTTAAAAAATTTCAATGGATAAAATGATGTTCTTTGAAACGAAGCCGTATTTAGAGAAAAGGAAAAATTTCGACAAATGAAATCCTTATTTTATCACAATTTCATTTTGCAACAAGATACGAATGAATTCTAATTTTAATAATATTTACATTATGAAAAGCTCTATTTATGTGTGGAAAAATATATATGGTACAATGTTTGTCGTAGACTGAACGTCCATACAAATTTTTTGAGCTTCTTTTGCTATTTCTCTGTGATGTGAACAGTTAATTATTGTATATGTTTACACAAATTGAAGAGAAAATGTATAAGTAAATTTTCTTCATTCAAATAGCAGCAAAATTTTTACTAATAAAACGAAATTCCAGCTTGTTCTGTAGACATGATTCATAAAGACACTCTTTAAAGGAGCAATGGAAGATATTCGAAATGTATCCATTGGCTTTATGCCATTATGAATATAAATTCATGATTCCATGCTTCCATTCCATTATTTTTCAAAAATTGAAATTTTTCAACCATGCCATTAGAGGGGGCGATTTTTAGATGAATAACTGTTGTAACAAAATTGAAATATAGTGGAAATCATTGTTTAATAGAGATACGAATTAAGAACTATTAAATTTTTCCATGGTTTTTGGTGATATTGATGAAATCTTTTTAAAGACATACAGGTGAACAAAATAATGCGTTCATAAAGCATATGATGGGTTGATTAATATGAGAGGTAACTTGATGAAGAAAGAATTTCTTGGAATGTGAATTGCATTTTCCTTTTATACCCAAAGATAAGAAAAATATTTTTTCAGAGAATTTTGGTACCAGCTTGCGCAATTAAATTGTCGATCTTTAAGATACTTTTTCTAGAAATGAAAATTTAGTACATGGATTTCTTTTTTATTGCTTGTAATTTAACTACTAAATCCTCCGTCCGATATAAATTTGGGTGGAGATTTTATAATTCAAATTACGAGGGGCATTTTTTTCAACCTCCGATGGACCATAAAAAAAGAAAAGGATAGAAAACAAAATGAATTTATTACCAAAAGTTATGTTCAAACATGATTACTTTTCTATATAATCACCGTGAAGATTCAGGCATTTGTCATGTCGGTGGACCAGGTTTCCGATCCCTTTTCGAAGAACGTTGCCGCCAGTGTTGTGAGATGGGCCTTAACGTTATTTTGAATCTCCTCACTTTTCTGGAAGCTTTGGCCTCCTAGCCAATTCTTCAATTCAGGGGAGAGATGAAAAGCACTCGTTGTTAAGTTGGGGCAATAGGCTGGGTGATCAGAAACGTCCCATTTAAACTGCTCCAGAATCTGCTAGGTTACAACAGCACTGAGAGAGAGGGTGTTGTCTTGAATGAGGTCAAGTCCAGAAGTCAGAATGGCTCTTCGCCTTCGTCTGATAAAAAACAGCTGGATTAATCGTTTTCTACAAGCCAACTTTATGCTTGAAGAAAGCAATTAACACTGCGCAACTCGCACTTGGCAGGAGCATCAGTTCTACCAGCTATGTTTACGTTCCAACAGTTCAGCTCAAACTGGTCAATTGGCTTCGGCAATAGTTCAGGTTATGGTTAGAGACATGCGCAGTCGCCGACCGAGCATCCTCAACTCCTACCAGTAGTCTGACTGTTTAGCGGCTCGATCGGAGATTGAAAAAAAACGGCCCTTGTATGTAATAACTAATGATTTCTGAATTAAGGAAAAGTAGATTTAAGAAAGTAGGGAAAAGTGCTTTTTAACTAATTGATATTCAGTTTCTTTATTATAAAGAAAAGGTACTTGCCATACTCAGCAACCGATGTGTCTTAATGTTGTTCGATATTTAATGTGAAACATTTGTAAACATTTATTTATAAATATTTCTAACATGCTCCTATTAACTCCTTTTATTTAGACTGACTTAGTTGGACTCACAGGAAATATTACGTTTGATGAGTTAGGATGGCGAAAAAATTTTACAGTAAATATAGTTGAAATGTCAATGAACAGTGAAATGGTGAAGGTAAGATGCGACAATGATTTTTAATTATGTGATTCTCAGTGATTTACAGAAACACGTACGCATATTTAATAATTTTAAAAATGCACAGACTGGTGTAATTTATAAATCAAGGCATATTAATTAGCACAAGCTTTTAAAGATAATGTATCAAAATTCATTTTAAGTTAATAGGTACAACATTAATTCCATTGTTTCTTCTACTATTATGTAAACGCTATTTAGTTTTAAACAAGATGAAAATTTAAACATTACTCTTTGATGGGCTGAAAATGAATGTTTATAAATATCCTTTGTTGTTCATGTAGAAAATTAAGAAAATATGAAATGTTTCATAATTTATATTAGAGAATATTTTATTATAAAGTCCATTGGATAACCATGAGCCTCAAAGTTTCAAAACATAAGCATTCAAAAATTATAATTTAAAACGGTATAAACTTTATTTGGATTTCTTAAATTAGTTTTGGTAAGCGAACTGCAAACATTAAGAGTATATATTACTCTTTATTATTAACATAATTTTATATATTTTGATCAAAAATTAGAAATATTCTATGAGTTTTCAATATAGCCTTTGGCAGTTATTTGTGCATGTTTCGAAATTTTTATATATAGCTGATATTTTTGTTGTTTTATTGTTTCAGGTTGCACAGTGGTCAGATTCAGATGGATTGACACAAATTCCTCCAAATTACAAGCGGATACCTATAAATACCGGGCTTGAAAACAAGACATATATAGTTACAAGTATTTTGGTAACTATAATTTTTATTATTTCTCGCTTATCTTCTACTTTTACATTAACTTTTATGGTAAACTATACATTACATATATGCAATAAATATACGAGGGGTGATCAAAAAGTTTCAGGACAAGTGTCCAACTTTCAAAGCTAAAACACGTAGAATGAAGACGCTTGGCAGTTATTGACCATGACCCCTCCCATGCATGGGCTAAATGTTACAACATCCTAGCTATGTCTACTTCCGTTCAGCAGAGATTTAAAAATTTATGTACTGTGATTTCGTCGCATTTATTATGAGAGAGAATGTAGATTTGTAAGCTGAGCTCGATCTGTTTCAATACTCGAACCCTCCTGAAAAATTTTTATCATTTTCAGCACATTGAAGGAGATCGAACTCAACTGAAAACTAGTCTTCTATTTTATCTGCAAAGAGCAGTATTATCACAAACTTAGCAAACACACTCCCATACCAAATCATCAATAAGAATGGTCTAAAATGAACCATAGCAAATGCTGCATTCTTCACATAAATCCTTAAAAGTAATTCGATAATTTTCACTGACAGCTGAACGTACATCTTGGATGTTTTGACATTTGTCAATGCTTCGGAAGTTACCACTTTCGACATTTTCACAACCAAATCCGGAAGGTTTGAACAACTCATAAAGTCTTTTGCGTCTCATGCATTCTTCCCCATAAACTTTTAACTTCATATAATCCCACCACAGATATTCCCAAACTTTTGGCAAAATTTGACGTAGATCTTCGGCTCAAATTTCTCTGCCATAGAAAATGCGACGATAGCACAGCACACATATTTTTCGAAGTTCTGATATACAAAGGTGGTGAGAGCTACGACCTTGTAAATTTTGAAGCCTGGTGGGGGAGTTCAAGGTCGATATTTGCCAAGCGTTTGCTCTTTACGTGTTTCAGTTTTCAGGGTACGGCACCTATCTCGCTAGTTTTTGATCACCCCTCGCATAGTTGTAACAATAATAATTTGTTTTAGTTTTCAAAGCAAAATAAACTTTTTTAATGTATGTTCTTTGTACTCTCAAGAGAAAACACGTTTTATTCTGTTTGAAAGGAACACTGTGTACGAATGAAGCCTCAGTTACATTATGTAAAAATTAGATATTTGTTCTTCTGAATTAACTTAGGGACCTTTCTATGCCTTAGAAATTCCAGGACAAAATTTAATTTTGAAATGATAAACATATTCAACATCATCTAATTTTAAAACCCGTTATTAGGTGCTTTTCATCTTAAACTTAATTTGAGTTTCATAACTTGATGTTTTCACATGATGAAATTAAATTATCTTTTGAGTTCACTCTATTGGACACTGCTGCGCGACAGCAGGAAAATAGAGAACTCTTTAATGCAGTCCAAAGAATTTCTAAACTGTAACTGAAATTAAGCAAATAACATGTCAAAGAATTTCATTTATATAGAACATGTACATTTGAATAAAACCAATTTAATAATATTTAAATAATCGGAATTATAGATGCATTTCTCAGCAGAAAAAGATTAAAAAGTCAGTATCAGAAAATATACTCAAAGGGATAAATCATTTAGTTGGGAAATGTCTACATCTAAACTATGAAGGATTAACTTATTTTCTCTATTAGTTTAATATAGTGTTAAACATGAATCTGTTAATATTTATATATACAAATACTCAATTTCAAATTAAGTAAATTTGCTATTACATCCTTGTATCAAAATTTCAGCAAATTTCTGAGTAAATTCTCATTACTTTTAGGTACATTGTTAAAGTTCAAAAATTATTTTCATTCTGTGATTCAGAATTATACTCTTAAGATGGCTCAAAATTTTCTTATATAACATTCACAATTTATGCAGTTAAATGTATCTAATTATACACTTCATAAAATACTACAAAAAATCTTTTAATACCAATATTCTGAAAATAATGTGGAATCATTTCTGAAATAAGGTTAGTTGCCTTCTGGAAAATTCCACTTAGAATGAAATATTTCAATATTTTAAAAGCTTTCAGGCAAGTACAAGATGTTTGCATATTTTATTAGATTCAATAGTTGATTTTTGTTATTATTAGAAAGTATTCTAGCGTAAGACATTTTACCTGCTTCATAAACGTTAGTGATAATTTTGAGAAAAATAGGGAAGTTTCTGCTTCTAAGAGTTATTTCCATAATTATTTATTTTAAGTCAAGTACAGAAATAGTGTTCCAAATAGCTATGATAAAAATTCATTCTTATATTAAAGTAATAATAATTCGTAGAACATAAAATTAATAATAATTCTTATAATGAAAAGTGTAGAGAAATTATACCATAAAAAGCACTACCTCTTAATGAAGAGTCAAGATTAATTTCTGGTGAAATAATAATTTAAAATTTTTTTTTGTTTCGCTCTTTACTCCAAACACGAAAAATATAAGTTTTAAAAACCGAAATGTTTTTATCTAGGCTTTAGTTTTCATGCATTATTTTGAAGAGGTATTTATGTCGAAAGTGACGATAAGAAATTTAGATTCTATCTTATATGCAAACGCAATGATATGGGTTAAGTAATATAGCATCTTTCAGACCTCTGTTTGTAAAAATTCCTTTATATAATGAAACAATTTCTTAGTATGAAGATCCGCTTCTAGATAAAATTATAATCTGCGAACAATTCTGCTGTTTTTATAAATAAATTATTCAAAATATTTTCTGAAAACATTGCTTTAAGCCTGTTAAATGCATGTTACTTTTCAAATGATAATCAATATTTTTTAATTTCATCATTTATTTACGGCAATGACTCAACCCTTAATTTTTTTAAAAATTGATTTAAAATTGTTTTTGGACTTTCATTTCTTGAACAGGAATAAATGTTTTTAAAAACCCTATTTTGCTTTAAGTATAGTTTAAGGCTAAAAAACGGTTTGTTACTAACTGATAACACTGGGTTTTTTTCAGAAAAAAATTTCCTTGATAAAATTCTATGGTATTAAACACTGAAGAATTTTAATAATTAATAATACGGATAAGGAATTTCCTTCAACATTGAAGAATAAAATAGGGTATTCTCAAGCGAACAAAGCAAAAAAGATGCAGCTTCAAGTGAAAAACATCAATTTATTTATATTTTTTATCAACACTCAGGCTGTCATCTATATGTTGTAAATTGATATAATAAAATTTTCAGTACTTATCCTATTGTCCACAACAGGCATTAGAGCTTCAGTTTTAATCTCAAGATTTTAGAAGACAAAATTGGCTATGTTGTTTAAAGGAAACACTGGGTATTTAAAGGATAAAAAGGGTATGATACGGCCAAGATATGAAAGGTTAATTTTTACAACTTTATAAAGTGTGCACATTCTCATTCTTAAACAATTTCTTTTATAAAACAAATAAAAGTATGTTTATATAACACGACAATATACATAAAGGGCAGTAAAGATTTCTCTTTGTCTCACTATGCGTGATGTCATCCAACCCAGCATGATAGACAACATAATTCAAAAATTGTACCAGTTCTGGAATGGCTATAAGCTGTATGAAAATTCCACTCATAAAAATTGTAGAATTGGCGTATCTTTAATTCAAAAATTAATGGTAATTTAATGTACATTTTTTGAAATTTACAGTTCCTCTTAATTCAATTTTAAATGAGATCGCATTAAAATAATTTTATAATGAATTTTGTGAAAGGTAAATCATTGAACTCTATTCACAAGCGATAATTCGGTTTGACAAAATAGTTCCCAGAAGTTAGCATAAGTTAAATTAAAATTTATTTCTTTATTGCAGGAGGAGCCTTATTTGATGTTCAAAAAACCTGAAGACGGTCAAATACTAGAAGGAAATGACTTGTTTGAAGGTTATTGCAAAGATTTGGCCGATCTTATAGCAGATAATTTAAAATTTAGCTTTATAATAAAACTTGTCAATGATTCCGCTTATGGAGGAAAAGACCCTTCCTCTCCAGGTGGTTGGAATGGTATGGTAGGAGAACTAATACGAAAAGTAAGTAAATAATTAGAAATCTTTAACATGAATATTTACAACTTATGATATAAGCAGATCTAATTCAAACGGGACACAAAATTATTTTAAAAAACGTATCTGTTTACTTGCCTTTTAACAA
>BGPR01044643.1:0-12551 GCA_013235015.1 Araneus ventricosus | reverse complement strand
AAGGAGAAAGATTGGAAGAGGAATAGAGCTAAGATTAATCGAATGGATGGAAGAGCATACATGGGATTCATGAAAGCAGGTCTCAAGACTATTAAGCGGATAGAGCAAGATGTTGCTGATGTGAATGTAAGCAGTGATGTGTCTTTTCTAAACCAAGCTGACCAAGTAAGTAATCTTGAGAAAAGTTTTACTGAGACAGTGCGCATAAGTAGGAACATGTTCTTGAACGAGAAAGATTGGAAGAGGAATAGAGCTAAGATTAATTGAATGAAAGGAAAAGCATACACGGGATTCAGAAGAGCAGATCCCAAGACTACTAAGTGGATAGTGCAAGATGTTCATCGTGAGGAAAGAAAGATGGGTCCCTCTTGTAACTCCCGAAAGTGCCATGAATCAAAAAAGAAGGGATGTGATACTGTACCTGAACAGGAAAGGCAAAGTCTTTTTATTGAACTTTGGCTCACAATGAGTTGGAATTTGAAAAATAAGTTTGTAAGCAACACCGTGGATATTAAAAGCACTAAACGAAAGACCATGAAGGGGGATGGTATGAGACAGAGAAAGTCTCCCCGAGACAGAGAAAGTCTTCGCATTTCCCTGTCTCTACACTTCGCTACCAGAAATAACACGCGATAAGTGGACTGATTTACAGTATATGATGAAATTTATACCATCAGACACGCATGAATTATACGACAGCATTCCCTGTAAAGAAGATAGTAGACGGTAGGTGGCGAGGAGACACAAAATACTAAGCATGTAGGTGATGGAAAAAACAAGAAGGTGAAGACTGACGAGACAGATAAAAAGAAAAGGGATGTAAAAAAGGAAAAGAATCGTGTCAAAAGTAGACTGTAATCCTGGCAAGCCTATTTTCAGAAAAATACATTAATCTCCATCTGAGAAGTGAGCTGTGAAATTTCTGTTCTACCGTTGAAACTTCTTCAAATGACTGACAAAACGATTTTGTCAAAAAGTTAATTGACCATCTCTTTAATTTTCATGTACTACTAATAATCATTTTTGAAGCACCTACAGCCAACTTTTTTTTTCAAAAACTATCTTTCCCTTTCAATAAAAGATTTTATTGAAGTAAAATAAGTCAATTTTCTCATTTGATTTCACCTTATTTACACTTAATACAACTCCGCTTATCTCAATGGTCTTATAGGCTAACACCACCTATCTGAAGAAATTTTAAATTTTCAAATTTTTTAACACTTTCGCCGTTGAAACAGATGTATAGTCCAGGTTCATACCACTTGTCAAAAAAAATCTGCCATAATCGCTATTAATTGTGAATAATTCAGATTTTTCTTCCTCCTGTAAAACCTGGAAAACTGAGATATGTATGTGGTGTTGCTTGTTAAGCGATGACTTACTCTCTGGATATGACAGGTTTATTGATAAAAAAGCAATTAAAAGATATTGGAACCTCAAATCCACAGCATTGTAGTAAGATAATGTTTTATGCTAGATTCGTATATCATTATATTATTCTTAATTTTTTTAGTTATGCCAACGATTACGTGCACAAAAATTGTATTTAATATCGTCGCAACACGCGTGAGTATAAATCCAGTAACTAAAAGAGTACAAAGTTTTATTGTAAAATATAGTTAAAAATTTATTAAAATTAAGAAAAATAGTACGAAATTTATATTGGTATCAATGAAAACATAATTTTACAAATTGGTGTAAGATGGGTTTGGAGGCGATAATATGCTCTGAAGGATTCCTATGTTGAGGAAAAATTTTGAAATTTCGATAAGTTTTTAATTAAAAATCTTATTTAAATTTTGAAGACTCTTGGTTAGGTAAGCGCCTACTACCCAAGAAATAACTGCTTGTCAAATTTGGTAGCACTGGTCCAACGGTCTGTCCTGTAGAACGTTTTGAACGATTTTGCATCATATATGTCGCAATTTACATATATCCTGGCTATAAACATTATAATGTGAAAATCTTCGCTATGAACCGATCACCAAGTCAATATAGTGCCACTGTGAATTTCAACATATTGTAATTAAGTTAAGGATAACTTACTTTTAAAACGCATGATTAGTACTAAGAATTGTCTGAAGAAACTGTTCGTTATTCAGAAGATTTACTTAAAAATATTTTGATTAATCGACGCAAGCATTCTATTTCTAGTTTAGTGCCCTAATTTTTGACGTTCTAAAGCACTTGAAAGGGAATAAATAATTATTTTGAGATTCAGGTGTTTCTCTGAAAAAATTAATAAGTGTCTAACAACTTTAAAAAATATCTTATTCCAGTTTCAGGATCAGATTACAATCGGACACGAGCACTACATGTTACGTGTCTCGATTTCCATAAAACCAACTTGTATTGTTTAGCAACGCATTCGGAAAACCTCCACGCTTTTGCGCATGCGCCGGGCGGAATTATTTTCATCAAAATAGGGGGGAAGTGAAAAATGGAAGGGTGATGTTTACATTTTACTGAGCGTGATCCAACAAAGAACTCCGGAAATGCGCTCATATGACTCATTGCCTGACACCCCTTTCCGATGTAAAATCGTCCAAAAGTGCTAGTCTCGGAATCCGTTGCTGAACAGTAAATGAGGCTGATTCACATTAAACATCCTAATGCCCTAAATGACTTCGTGTCAGTTCCATGATACTTTTCTATCTTCCAACACTTTGAAGCGGAACAGCTAAAGTAGACAGCAATTATAATTTTGAAACGAAAGCCAAAATCATCCACACGAATATTAGTGCATATTTTGGATTTCCCAGGCATTAAAATAAAGGGAACATTAATCAGAGACAGTAGAGAGATTTCTGTGTTAATATTTTCTGAAATCCGTGAGAGTGTGTAAACGAGGTAAATTAAGATGTCACCATTTTCAAACACTTGGAAAATTACTGAAATTGTGCGAGAAAATACTTGTGATTGCATGGCTGCTCCTCCTCTTAAAACATTTTAGCAAGAATCCTTTCATATGAGCATGAACTTAGGCGTGTAATTCAAAAACTACTAACAATTCTGAATTCGCTTATGAGGAAATAATTAGAATGATACAGAATTTTTTTGTTTTCTTTTGAAGAATATTTTCATTAACTCTGGAAATAAAACAAGATACCCCTTCTTATTACAATGCATGATTGTAAGGGAATAAATAATTTTTGGCAATGAATGAAATTTTAGGATTTAAAATATAATTTTTAAATTTACATTTTCTAAGAAGTTCCGATTATTCCTTGATAGAAAAGACGGTTTCTGAGTAGAGTCAAAATTAGCAACACTATCTGCTTCATTTTTTTATTGTTAATTCCTTTTTTAAGAATAAAATGGGTGAAAATAAAAAAATGTCACCAGTTAACTAGAATTTGTCAATTCCAGTTTTTTTATATATTTTCTCGGCTGTCGTTTTAGGACTAAAATCTTTCTGTATAATTTTTGTAAATTAAGATTTTTCATTTTAATTTCACTACATCAAAAGTGTTAAAATTTCCCGGTGATGTTCGACTAGATTATTAACTCGGGACGTGCTTCTGGATTTTTAGACTTTCCAATTACTTCCAGATATCAGATCTCTGTATAATTTTACGTTCATTAAAATGTTGAGCAAAATATTGAGGATTTCAGTAAGTGATGACTATTTGTACAATTTGATAACTTAAGTTTCACTTAAATGTTCGTCTTTTAATATATCTTTATTATTAATTTAATATTATTTTTAAAATTCTCCATGGACGAGTTTTCCGGTTTGTTTATTTTGGATTCACAGACCGTTTTCCGGTAATCTTCCGATTTAAGCAATCGCCAAATCCATTTGGATACCGTATCAAGCGCCAAGTTCGAGCCAGTTCTTTCTTTAGTACAGCGTTGAATTAGGTGTTCTTTGAGTCCATTTAATCCTTTTTATTTAAATAGATTAAAAAATCCCTTAAAATGGTTAAACTCCAAATAGAACAATTTAAATTAGCTGAATCATTTGGTTAAAAATTTAACCACCAATGATTATCTAAATCGTATGGTTAAAAATTTAACCACCAATGATTATCTAAATCGTATGGTTGAAAATTTAGCCGCCTAAAAAGCCTCAGAAGTCGCCAAAAAAGCGATAACGAACAAATATGGCAGCCTTTTCACAAAATTAGGCTCGTCTATTAAGTAAGCATTTAGAGCTACGATAATAAGAACATGAAATTTAATATTTTTAAAGTATAGTTAAGACACAACATTAAAAAAACTCTACTTTACACATTAATTAATATCTTCAAACAGAGTGTTGAAATTCTGAAGTTTCCCATTGACTTAGCATTACCACCGGAAGTCGGTGTTGGTTATGGCGGAAGTCCTACTTTAATGCAAATAAACAAAACATAAAACTCGTCCATATGCATATTTTTTTATTTCTTACATTTTTCTAAAAGCCGTATAATTTCTGTTACATATTATTTCTGTGGGTTTTTATTTTCGACATTAATAATGTAACAGATTTTACAATTTTTCATGAACTCGTGCGCTTCATATAATCACAAAAACAATGGAGAGCTCCCGTATCTTTGATAAACCGTATCTTCGATCGATACCGAATAAAATGAAAGCCTCTTTAAGAGGGAAGCTATTATTCTGCATCAGAAATTTATCAGGCAACCAAATAAGCTTTTTTAAAGAAATCACAGTAGGGTCTTTGTTAGAAATTTGAAAATCTAACATCGCTTTATCTTATCGATAGTAACAGCAACGAAACTGCTGGATTTGTTCAAGGAAGGCTTTAAATTTTTGCTTCCGATTGGCTCATCGTTTTATTACTTATATTTGCTCATGAATTTTGATGTTTATTCGAAAGGAAGAAATCCTCTCTGAGCAGATACGTATAGTTACAAGTGAGCCCTTACAATATCAGTCTTTTGAAGCTTTCGATTGCACGCTTATGCCACCCTTTTTTATTGCCCACGCCTACCCTGAAAGCCCCAAAATATTGCATTACAATACAATATAATTTAAGTATACAATACAATACAAAAAATTGGGTAATACAGTATAAAGCAATATAAGTAATATAATACAATATAAGTAATACAATACAAAACACAAATGCCAATATAAATACAATAAAATAAAAACACCGAATATTATAAATAATTACAAACATAAATAATAAATGAACACAAATATACCTAATAAATAAATAAACATACATAAAAGTAGGCAAAAAATGAAAAAATTAATAAAATGTTTATAATATTTAATATATAATAAATGCATATATATTATTCAGAGAATTTGTGATGATTTCACTTTTTGGAATCCTTATTGAATTTCACAGAAATAAGTCATGAAGAACTTACAAATGCAAATCGTAAGTATCTATGAAGAATAAAGTATCTGATTCAACCAGAATCTGAATTTTCATTATGCAACGAGGGGCTCTTGAAAAATAATTATAAGAAAGGTCCCTAATTAGTAATTTGTACTTCAAGATTATTCTGGACAGGATATTTTTATCTGTTCTACGATATGATACAGGAAACTCTAAATGTTTCACCCTTCTAATATACACATAATTGATTACATACGATGCAATTACTCATTGGTGATGATTTTTATTTCGAGTAGATGTTTTTTTACTAGCAATTTTATTCTTCCGCTTTTATTTAAAACTGAACAAAAATGTTTAAAATCACTTTTAAAAAATTTCAATGGATAAAATGATGTTCTTTGAAACGAAGCCGTATTTAGAGAAAAGGAAAAATTTCGACAAATGAAATCCTTATTTTATCACAATTTCATTTTGCAACAAGATACGAATGAATTCTAATTTTAATAATATTTACATTATGAAAAGCTCTATTTATGTGTGGAAAAATATATATGGTACAATGTTTGTCGTAGACTGAACGTCCATACAAATTTTTTGAGCTTCTTTTGCTATTTCTCTGTGATGTGAACAGTTAATTATTGTATATGTTTACACAAATTGAAGAGAAAATGTATAAGTAAATTTTCTTCATTCAAATAGCAGCAAAATTTTTACTAATAAAACGAAATTCCAGCTTGTTCTGTAGACATGATTCATAAAGACACTCTTTAAAGGAGCAATGGAAGATATTCGAAATGTATCCATTGGCTTTATGCCATTATGAATATAAATTCATGATTCCATGCTTCCATTCCATTATTTTTCAAAAATTGAAATTTTTCAACCATGCCATTAGAGGGGGCGATTTTTAGATGAATAACTGTTGTAACAAAATTGAAATATAGTGGAAATCATTGTTTAATAGAGATACGAATTAAGAACTATTAAATTTTTCCATGGTTTTTGGTGATATTGATGAAATCTTTTTAAAGACATACAGGTGAACAAAATAATGCGTTCATAAAGCATATGATGGGTTGATTAATATGAGAGGTAACTTGATGAAGAAAGAATTTCTTGGAATGTGAATTGCATTTTCCTTTTATACCCAAAGATAAGAAAAATATTTTTTCAGAGAATTTTGGTACCAGCTTGCGCAATTAAATTGTCGATCTTTAAGATACTTTTTCTAGAAATGAAAATTTAGTACATGGATTTCTTTTTTATTGCTTGTAATTTAACTACTAAATCCTCCGTCCGATATAAATTTGGGTGGAGATTTTATAATTCAAATTACGAGGGGCATTTTTTTCAACCTCCGATGGACCATAAAAAAAGAAAAGGATAGAAAACAAAATGAATTTATTACCAAAAGTTATGTTCAAACATGATTACTTTTCTATATAATCACCGTGAAGATTCAGGCATTTGTCATGTCGGTGGACCAGGTTTCCGATCCCTTTTCGAAGAACGTTGCCGCCAGTGTTGTGAGATGGGCCTTAACGTTATTTTGAATCTCCTCACTTTTCTGGAAGCTTTGGCCTCCTAGCCAATTCTTCAATTCAGGGGAGAGATGAAAAGCACTCGTTGTTAAGTTGGGGCAATAGGCTGGGTGATCAGAAACGTCCCATTTAAACTGCTCCAGAATCTGCTAGGTTACAACAGCACTGAGAGAGAGGGTGTTGTCTTGAATGAGGTCAAGTCCAGAAGTCAGAATGGCTCTTCGCCTTCGTCTGATAAAAAACAGCTGGATTAATCGTTTTCTACAAGCCAACTTTATGCTTGAAGAAAGCAATTAACACTGCGCAACTCGCACTTGGCAGGAGCATCAGTTCTACCAGCTATGTTTACGTTCCAACAGTTCAGCTCAAACTGGTCAATTGGCTTCGGCAATAGTTCAGGTTATGGTTAGAGACATGCGCAGTCGCCGACCGAGCATCCTCAACTCCTACCAGTAGTCTGACTGTTTAGCGGCTCGATCGGAGATTGAAAAAAAACGGCCCTTGTATGTAATAACTAATGATTTCTGAATTAAGGAAAAGTAGATTTAAGAAAGTAGGGAAAAGTGCTTTTTAACTAATTGATATTCAGTTTCTTTATTATAAAGAAAAGGTACTTGCCATACTCAGCAACCGATGTGTCTTAATGTTGTTCGATATTTAATGTGAAACATTTGTAAACATTTATTTATAAATATTTCTAACATGCTCCTATTAACTCCTTTTATTTAGACTGACTTAGTTGGACTCACAGGAAATATTACGTTTGATGAGTTAGGATGGCGAAAAAATTTTACAGTAAATATAGTTGAAATGTCAATGAACAGTGAAATGGTGAAGGTAAGATGCGACAATGATTTTTAATTATGTGATTCTCAGTGATTTACAGAAACACGTACGCATATTTAATAATTTTAAAAATGCACAGACTGGTGTAATTTATAAATCAAGGCATATTAATTAGCACAAGCTTTTAAAGATAATGTATCAAAATTCATTTTAAGTTAATAGGTACAACATTAATTCCATTGTTTCTTCTACTATTATGTAAACGCTATTTAGTTTTAAACAAGATGAAAATTTAAACATTACTCTTTGATGGGCTGAAAATGAATGTTTATAAATATCCTTTGTTGTTCATGTAGAAAATTAAGAAAATATGAAATGTTTCATAATTTATATTAGAGAATATTTTATTATAAAGTCCATTGGATAACCATGAGCCTCAAAGTTTCAAAACATAAGCATTCAAAAATTATAATTTAAAACGGTATAAACTTTATTTGGATTTCTTAAATTAGTTTTGGTAAGCGAACTGCAAACATTAAGAGTATATATTACTCTTTATTATTAACATAATTTTATATATTTTGATCAAAAATTAGAAATATTCTATGAGTTTTCAATATAGCCTTTGGCAGTTATTTGTGCATGTTTCGAAATTTTTATATATAGCTGATATTTTTGTTGTTTTATTGTTTCAGGTTGCACAGTGGTCAGATTCAGATGGATTGACACAAATTCCTCCAAATTACAAGCGGATACCTATAAATACCGGGCTTGAAAACAAGACATATATAGTTACAAGTATTTTGGTAACTATAATTTTTATTATTTCTCGCTTATCTTCTACTTTTACATTAACTTTTATGGTAAACTATACATTACATATATGCAATAAATATACGAGGGGTGATCAAAAAGTTTCAGGACAAGTGTCCAACTTTCAAAGCTAAAACACGTAGAATGAAGACGCTTGGCAGTTATTGACCATGACCCCTCCCATGCATGGGCTAAATGTTACAACATCCTAGCTATGTCTACTTCCGTTCAGCAGAGATTTAAAAATTTATGTACTGTGATTTCGTCGCATTTATTATGAGAGAGAATGTAGATTTGTAAGCTGAGCTCGATCTGTTTCAATACTCGAACCCTCCTGAAAAATTTTTATCATTTTCAGCACATTGAAGGAGATCGAACTCAACTGAAAACTAGTCTTCTATTTTATCTGCAAAGAGCAGTATTATCACAAACTTAGCAAACACACTCCCATACCAAATCATCAATAAGAATGGTCTAAAATGAACCATAGCAAATGCTGCATTCTTCACATAAATCCTTAAAAGTAATTCGATAATTTTCACTGACAGCTGAACGTACATCTTGGATGTTTTGACATTTGTCAATGCTTCGGAAGTTACCACTTTCGACATTTTCACAACCAAATCCGGAAGGTTTGAACAACTCATAAAGTCTTTTGCGTCTCATGCATTCTTCCCCATAAACTTTTAACTTCATATAATCCCACCACAGATATTCCCAAACTTTTGGCAAAATTTGACGTAGATCTTCGGCTCAAATTTCTCTGCCATAGAAAATGCGACGATAGCACAGCACACATATTTTTCGAAGTTCTGATATACAAAGGTGGTGAGAGCTACGACCTTGTAAATTTTGAAGCCTGGTGGGGGAGTTCAAGGTCGATATTTGCCAAGCGTTTGCTCTTTACGTGTTTCAGTTTTCAGGGTACGGCACCTATCTCGCTAGTTTTTGATCACCCCTCGCATAGTTGTAACAATAATAATTTGTTTTAGTTTTCAAAGCAAAATAAACTTTTTTAATGTATGTTCTTTGTACTCTCAAGAGAAAACACGTTTTATTCTGTTTGAAAGGAACACTGTGTACGAATGAAGCCTCAGTTACATTATGTAAAAATTAGATATTTGTTCTTCTGAATTAACTTAGGGACCTTTCTATGCCTTAGAAATTCCAGGACAAAATTTAATTTTGAAATGATAAACATATTCAACATCATCTAATTTTAAAACCCGTTATTAGGTGCTTTTCATCTTAAACTTAATTTGAGTTTCATAACTTGATGTTTTCACATGATGAAATTAAATTATCTTTTGAGTTCACTCTATTGGACACTGCTGCGCGACAGCAGGAAAATAGAGAACTCTTTAATGCAGTCCAAAGAATTTCTAAACTGTAACTGAAATTAAGCAAATAACATGTCAAAGAATTTCATTTATATAGAACATGTACATTTGAATAAAACCAATTTAATAATATTTAAATAATCGGAATTATAGATGCATTTCTCAGCAGAAAAAGATTAAAAAGTCAGTATCAGAAAATATACTCAAAGGGATAAATCATTTAGTTGGGAAATGTCTACATCTAAACTATGAAGGATTAACTTATTTTCTCTATTAGTTTAATATAGTGTTAAACATGAATCTGTTAATATTTATATATACAAATACTCAATTTCAAATTAAGTAAATTTGCTATTACATCCTTGTATCAAAATTTCAGCAAATTTCTGAGTAAATTCTCATTACTTTTAGGTACATTGTTAAAGTTCAAAAATTATTTTCATTCTGTGATTCAGAATTATACTCTTAAGATGGCTCAAAATTTTCTTATATAACATTCACAATTTATGCAGTTAAATGTATCTAATTATACACTTCATAAAATACTACAAAAAATCTTTTAATACCAATATTCTGAAAATAATGTGGAATCATTTCTGAAATAAGGTTAGTTGCCTTCTGGAAAATTCCACTTAGAATGAAATATTTCAATATTTTAAAAGCTTTCAGGCAAGTACAAGATGTTTGCATATTTTATTAGATTCAATAGTTGATTTTTGTTATTATTAGAAAGTATTCTAGCGTAAGACATTTTACCTGCTTCATAAACGTTAGTGATAATTTTGAGAAAAATAGGGAAGTTTCTGCTTCTAAGAGTTATTTCCATAATTATTTATTTTAAGTCAAGTACAGAAATAGTGTTCCAAATAGCTATGATAAAAATTCATTCTTATATTAAAGTAATAATAATTCGTAGAACATAAAATTAATAATAATTCTTATAATGAAAAGTGTAGAGAAATTATACCATAAAAAGCACTACCTCTTAATGAAGAGTCAAGATTAATTTCTGGTGAAATAATAATTTAAAATTTTTTTTTGTTTCGCTCTTTACTCCAAACACGAAAAATATAAGTTTTAAAAACCGAAATGTTTTTATCTAGGCTTTAGTTTTCATGCATTATTTTGAAGAGGTATTTATGTCGAAAGTGACGATAAGAAATTTAGATTCTATCTTATATGCAAACGCAATGATATGGGTTAAGTAATATAGCATCTTTCAGACCTCTGTTTGTAAAAATTCCTTTATATAATGAAACAATTTCTTAGTATGAAGATCCGCTTCTAGATAAAATTATAATCTGCGAACAATTCTGCTGTTTTTATAAATAAATTATTCAAAATATTTTCTGAAAACATTGCTTTAAGCCTGTTAAATGCATGTTACTTTTCAAATGATAATCAATATTTTTTAATTTCATCATTTATTTACGGCAATGACTCAACCCTTAATTTTTTTAAAAATTGATTTAAAATTGTTTTTGGACTTTCATTTCTTGAACAGGAATAAATGTTTTTAAAAACCCTATTTTGCTTTAAGTATAGTTTAAGGCTAAAAAACGGTTTGTTACTAACTGATAACACTGGGTTTTTTTCAGAAAAAAATTTCCTTGATAAAATTCTATGGTATTAAACACTGAAGAATTTTAATAATTAATAATACGGATAAGGAATTTCCTTCAACATTGAAGAATAAAATAGGGTATTCTCAAGCGAACAAAGCAAAAAAGATGCAGCTTCAAGTGAAAAACATCAATTTATTTATATTTTTTATCAACACTCAGGCTGTCATCTATATGTTGTAAATTGATATAATAAAATTTTCAGTACTTATCCTATTGTCCACAACAGGCATTAGAGCTTCAGTTTTAATCTCAAGATTTTAGAAGACAAAATTGGCTATGTTGTTTAAAGGAAACACTGGGTATTTAAAGGATAAAAAGGGTATGATACGGCCAAGATATGAAAGGTTAATTTTTACAACTTTATAAAGTGTGCACATTCTCATTCTTAAACAATTTCTTTTATAAAACAAATAAAAGTATGTTTATATAACACGACAATATACATAAAGGGCAGTAAAGATTTCTCTTTGTCTCACTATGCGTGATGTCATCCAACCCAGCATGATAGACAACATAATTCAAAAATTGTACCAGTTCTGGAATGGCTATAAGCTGTATGAAAATTCCACTCATAAAAATTGTAGAATTGGCGTATCTTTAATTCAAAAATTAATGGTAATTTAATGTACATTTTTTGAAATTTACAGTTCCTCTTAATTCAATTTTAAATGAGATCGCATTAAAATAATTTTATAATGAATTTTGTGAAAGGTAAATCATTGAACTCTATTCACAAGCGATAATTCGGTTTGACAAAATAGTTCCCAGAAGTTAGCATAAGTTAAATTAAAATTTATTTCTTTATTGCAGGAGGAGCCTTATTTGATGTTCAAAAAACCTGAAGACGGTCAAATACTAGAAGGAAATGACTTGTTTGAAGGTTATTGCAAAGATTTGGCCGATCTTATAGCAGATAATTTAAAATTTAGCTTTATAATAAAACTTGTCAATGATTCCGCTTATGGAGGAAAAGACCCTTCCTCTCCAGGTGGTTGGAATGGTATGGTAGGAGAACTAATACGAAAAGTAAGTAAATAATTAGAAATCTTTAACATGAATATTTACAACTTATGATATAAGCAGATCTAATTCAAACGGGACACAAAATTATTTTAAAAAACGTATCTGTTTACTTGCCTTTTAACAA
>BGPR01044642.1:0-12551 GCA_013235015.1 Araneus ventricosus | reverse complement strand
TCTTTAACCCTTCCAGTCCCAGTGATGCCATTTGGAATCATCATATTTATTATTTTTTTGTTCGGCATCTAAACCTGCCTCCGATACCAAATGGACATCATTCAATTCTTCGCATTTTCCTTTTTTAAAATATATTTTTTATTCTTATCAATAGTTGGCTGCACTGTCGATTTTATCTATTCAAAAATTGCCTTTCTGAACTTCGCTTCATTCAGCAAAATATGTCAAAAAATAAAAATCAATTTTAACATAATTTAAATAAAATTACAAGTACAATTCCATTCCTTTCATTTTTAAATATATTAAAATATTCATTATTATTATTATTATTCCGCTGGATTTTTAAAAAAATTATGTTCCGGTTTTTTTTTTGTTTGTTTTTCTATCATAATTTTTTTTCTTTTTGAACTTTCATCTTAGGCGCCAAATGAGTACATTTCCCAAATTTCAGAATTTTAGAATGAATAATTCTATGCTTTGGACTGAAAGGCTTAAAGACATGAAACAAGTCTTGCAAAATACAATCATGTGAAATGACATGAATTAATTATCATTTTGAAATTGTGGAAACATTTGTTTCAATTACGTTTTAAAAGATGGGATCATTTTATTTATTACATGGAAGCCTTATATTCTCAAACAAGCGTACTTGTATTAAAAAAAAACCTTGAAGGAAAACTGTACAATTTTGACAAGAAATTTGTGTGAAAGAAAAAAAGCTCCTGCTACTGAATGATGTTGAAAATCTTACGGCTGTAAGTCATTTCTCCTCATAAATAACAGTTATCGTTGTTGTTAGAGGTTTCTCCTGACATACTGAGCCACCTAGAAAAATCTGAATGTTCTACTTCGCTGAATAATGCCACTAGAACCACAGTTCTCACTTTTTTCGGACCCGTCTCACGTATTCTCACCAGATGTACTCGAGGGATTCAAATCACAAAATGACAAGAACGTTTCCTTTAGGACAAAAAGGTCGGGAGAGTGCTGGACTCGAATACTCTTCAAAATTCTTTAAAATATCTTCTGCATTGATAAATTGCCATTTTCGACGTTAACACTCTCAAACCGAGCGAGGCGGTCCGGGGCGGCCTAGAAATTTCCTCTTAACAGCGACGAAGGCCGGTCTGAGGCGTTTCGCTTCTTTTCAGGGGAGGGGAGGTTCTGAGATCGCTTAGGAGGTAAGAGCAGTAGGGGGTCCAATTATCCTTGCCCATTTCCGTGCGCTTTAAGGGAAGGTTATAGAAGGGGTGGGGTAAATGACCATCCAGGTTGGGAGAGGCCAATTCATGTCGCATCCTCCCAAAACGTCCGGGTTTTAAAGGGCCTAGAGGAAAAATAGTCAACTCGGGATTAAAGTGTTAATGGACAGCAAAAAAATCCTTTATTTCAGGATTGGAACTCCGTTTTATATCCTTTCACAGAAACACTCGGTACTCTAGGATATTTAGAAATGTTATAAAAGACTATCATCCACGTTCGTAAAATAAGGAATACGAGGGGGAAAAGTTGTAATTTGTTCTTAAATAATAGTTGTAGAGTTGTTTTCTGGTGTTCCCTACCTTTCTGTATCAATCGTTTGGGATCTAAAAATTCTTTTTTATGAAAATTTTTTTTTCACCTTTTAACTTTCCGAAAGAGAAAGCGTAAAAAAAAAAAATCGAACTTGAGATTTTGGTGAATATCCACCTTTCTGACCTTCATGAATTCGAAAAACCCATTTTTGTCTGTCTGTCTTTGAACACAATAACTCAAAAACGTATCAAGTTATATGGATGTAGTTACATTCTAACAACTAAGTTGTAGATTTTTATCACATTTTCGACAAACTCCATCTACGATAAGTCTGTTTGAAAGATGATAAAACATTCTTCACGCTCCTTTGAAAAACATGCAGCCTTTTCTTGAAGAGCTTCTCAACGCATTTAAAGCGATGTAGAACAAGCGATATTTATTTCTTGCAAATAGGGGTTTTATTCATTATCACTTTGTGTGATTAAACGCATTGCTTTATGCACGAATTTTGCAGTCAGTTTTTTTTCTGACATGTACAACATTTTGTTCATTAATGATTATATATTGAACTACGACGAATTTCTACATATGGCATTGATTTGCTTTGATACGTCGCAGGTCAATCTTTTCACTACCATAAGACTTTTCTTATAAATTTAAGCCCATCTTCAATGGAAACATATCTGTCAAGGAAAAAAAAACTTCGAAAGGATGATAAATTATTGTAAATAATAAAGTTACGCGATAGGGGGGAGGCAGCGAAAAGCATGCCAATCGGATTCGCGTAAACCGATGTCTAACTTTTCAAATAAATACGTCCAGATTTCAATTAGATAGAGGCAAGATGGATATTTGACAGAAAGTATGTAGATAAGAATATAGTTTTCATGCATATAGATACGATATAATATATGAAAGATCTGGCTTTAAATAGGAGAAAGGCAGTCCATTTTCATCATGAAAGAGACGATATTTGTTTAAATCTTCTTTTATTTAGGCATCAGGCATTATTTCTCATAGGTAAAGCACTTAATTTGTTTGCAGCTCCATGACCAGAATTTAGAAGTTTACGCCCGCGCGGCGCGTTGCTTTTGAAAGCTTACATGCTGGCGTGAAAAAGGGCGAAAAGAATGCGCAGAACGGTTAAGTACTCAGAAAAGGGAATTCCCCTTGAGAAACTCGTGATTTGCAAAGAAAGTTGTAGTGCGTTAATTATGATGAAAGTGGAAGTATTTAAAATGAGGTATCGTTAAGATTATTTAGGAAGGTTAAAAAATTAAAATATCACATATATATATATATTAAAATAAAAGTGTAACGCAAAACGGTGTTAATACGATGTCGATGGCGTCTTAAAATCTATTACTTTGCGAGACGTGTGTTTTTATTTCTCGCATAAAATTTCTTTATTGGAAGCAAATAAATTTTTACTCCTTGCCGTGTAGCTATAAAATGTGCCCTTTTAGTTTCCAAAATTGATAACCTTTTTCAAGCAAGCAGAGGACTTTCGTCTTGTTTGCAACTTCCACATTTTTTTTTTCTGGTAGACCTTTGTCTGAGGTGTCGGCTTCTGTCCCATCTGCTCATCCATGTCTGTATGCTCATTGGCTGTCAGCTGTTTGCTATGTGTGTCAGACAGTTCATTAACATAACAATAGATTTACGGCGAGATCAACTTAACAATAGATTTACGGACGAGTTCATGTATGCGCATAAAAATAACGATTCAATTTTTCAAACTGATGAGTCGCGTAAATCTAGTGTTAAAAATGTAATTGTCTGCTATAATAAAGGGGGTCCGAGAATCGTGGGACATACTTCAAAAACTAATTTAAAAAACCCTAATAATGTTACAACTACGTTTTTACTTAAATGAGACCGCATTTCAAAGAGTTTTTTTTAGATAGGAAACGCACCGTTACGGTGGTCTAGGTAGCCGTAAATTATTGAAAATCTCCCATTTTTGAAAGCCATTATCTGCGAAAGTATTAAACGTAGAAGAAAAATAAAAGCATGTATTTGTATGGAATTTTACGCTTTTAATTTGTTAATTCGCATATAGTGTGAAAACTGAATGTTTTTTGAGATATTTAAGAAAAACTAAAAAAGGAAGCCAGAAAACGACCATCGGCTTCTGCCGATCGGTAACCATTGCGTACGGAATCCTCTCGTTGCACCAAATTTAGAACGAGATTATGCCACGTTACCTAACTAAAAAAAACTTTATTCGCTCTCTCATTTTAAAAAAACCATACTTGTTACTAATTTTTACCATAACCATACTAATTTTTGAAACATGTCCCGCAATTCTGGAACACCCTGAAAAAACTTTTCAGTTACACGAGTGATCAATTTCTGGCAATTTTTCCGGCCCATTTTTGAAAAAATTATGGAATTTTTTTTATTTTTCTCCATATTTTTGGTTTTATTTCTGAATTTGGTATTCGTATAATAATCCGAAAGGGAAAATTTTCAATATAAAAAACCTCGTAATTATCAGTTTACGCATGCCAAAATATTATTGTATTAGTAAATTAAATTTAACCTGAAATTCATAGGGGAGAGACACATTTTTCATACCAATTCAATAAACTTCCCGGAATTGGCCTAGTTTAAGAGATTCTGTGGCTTTAAAATCACTCTGTAAATAATTTATAACCAGCAAGCAAGACAAATGGAAAACATTAAATAGAATCTGTTTGTCTTACTAACAGTTTCTGTAAATTTTTCACTTGCTTTATTTCCCTGTAAAACTCCGGCTAAACTAGTACCGGAACCATTTTATCAAGATAAATAAAGCGGACTTTTAAAAACTTTTTTTCCGAATCCAGTAATGCAAGATTAAAAGGGCCGTCTCCGAAATGCAAACCTCTGCAGAGATTATGTTTACTCGGGAGCTTCGCTTCCTCATGCCTCATCAGAAGATGCATCCATCACAAGGGTGGAAGGTAAATGTCCATCACTAGCAGTTCTGGATACCGGATGGGGAGTAGCAGTGCACAGGTGTAGAGCAAACTGAGAGCGCAGAAGATTTATCTGCCTTTTCAGCGATAAAGGTTCTTTCTTTAGAGGTACCATGCCACAAGTGGAGATCCAGGGGGCTGTCACAGGGCAGCCCCCCCCAGAGCCAAGGCCATGATCTGATTTCCTATTTAAGCATCATTTACAACCTGTTTTTCTTAGAACTCTTTTAAAAATAATAGTAAAATCGTTTCAACATTACTTTCTTCAATTTGATCAATTGAAAATTCTTTTCCTACTTTTGTAGTCATTCCATCATACTTGGTAGCTAATGGTCGAAGACATTTTTTTTGCTAGTTATTTACTGTAATTTTATTAAATTATCGAGTATTGCATTGTTTTTTTTTTATGACTTATTGTCAGGTGAGAAGTTCAGGAAGTTAAAGAGGTTTGCCGCATTTTAGTTTCACTTAATTACTGCTGAGATAATTGCAAATTTTATGACTCAGCTCTGTGACCTGAATTCAGATTCATTGCTCTGCTGTATTTGAGAGAGCTGAAAATAAATACTTAGCATCTTTCATAATTGAATGTATGGAGATAGACAGTTGATTTGTTAGGGCCTCTCAGTGGTTATAGCTACCCTGTATTTTATTTCTACCATTGTTTCTCGTAATCTTTTATTACAGACAAAGTGGTTTCTTCTTTGGGTCATCTTCTTCTGGGTGTGTTTTACTGTGGAATTCACCATTTACCTTGACACTACCATGGTATTCCGAATTGTAAGGACTTGTTCATATGATAGTATCTGACATGTAGATTCTTACCAAATGTTATAGGAGTATATACATTTGTCTACTATGTGACTATCATCCAGTCTGGGGCAATACTGGACAAGTTGACTCTGTTATTCCGGGCCCTACCTGGGAGGTGGAAGTGTTGTGACTTGTAAAATATGTTCGTATTTTTCACGTATTCCCTGATGTTGTTAGATCACCTATCATTCATCTAACCCCACATAAGGGCCAGTTTCTGGACATAACGTATCATCTAGCTCCTTTCCTAACAGATTATGCGAGTCAAGCTACCTGTCCCTCTAAACGTTTTCATACACCACCTTGTAGTGTCTAATCGGTAGCAACAATGGAGCTTCAAATGCAATAAATTCATGTTATTAAGATAAATATGAGCTACGTTAGGCAGTGGTAGCTGTTTAAATTTACAGGAATTCAAATTCATTGCCCTGATTACAACAGCTGCTATAACTTCCTGTAAGTATCAGTAGGAAAGAATTTGAATACACTACAGAGGGGAAGTTTCTTGCTTCAGCTGTTAATAATTGTCTTCTGAAATTTGGAAATCTGAGCTGGGCCATCGGGGAGGCGGTAGCACTCACCAGATTACTGTTCAAATTGATGTTCCTTTCTCTGTGTATCTTTATTCCTTATTTAACTCATTACTGGCCTGTAAGTAAACATCTGTGTTCAAAGTCACTAGGGGAAGGGGTTATTTTAATGAAGTAAAATGCGCACCTCCTTGAATGTGGTCGTCTAAACCTGTTGGCTAACACTGTGAACAGTTTATATCCCTACCCATCCCCGCCTCCCAAAGTAAGCAGACTTTGGTTAAACTTGGTTTTGAGTTTTAATTCATTTTACACATGGCATTAATTATTTACACTGGATCATGTAATCAAAGGAAAAGCCGCCGACGGTATAAATTGGGGAATTAGAGAGCAGCAATTACTCAAAAGCATCCTAGTCTGATCAAACCTTAAACTCAGACTATAAAACTGCTATGTAGATTTCCTCAGGACATCATTTGATGTCCAGGATGAGTAAGAACGTGACCACCGTAAAATGCCTATGGTAGACTCAAATGAAGTTTCTGAATTACTATTTTGTCATGGGATTTTATCATTTATTGTAGTTTTAAATGTTCTCCATTTACAAAAGATTGGTTTGTTTTTCATGGATTTTCTTTCCTAAATCTGTAAATTCACAGTTAGTAAAATATCATGGCTTCTTGCTTTCTGCATAATCTAAATACTCAGTTTGCTATTGACTGGGAAAACGGTTAATACACAATAAATATAAATGTACTGAACCGATATTCAAGAATTCCAAATGCAGTTCTTAATAAATATTCGAGGAATTCCAGGGATCAATCGCGAATCCAAGTAGATGAAAAAAAGAAGTCCAATCGTGGAAACGAGACGCAAGCCAGCGTTGTGCAAAATCACCGATGAATGCTATGACACTCTTCGCGCCATGCGCTCTGGCGCTACACGTTAAAAAAACATAATTGCGCAACCAAACAAATGCTCTCATCTTCTGCTCTTGGAGGTAAAGAGTTGGCGATCCTGGAAAGGAGATGTTACTCCGGCAACAGACTGGGATTAACTCTCCTCTCATCGCCATTACAGAAGGTTCTATCCTCATCTTTAGCTCTTTCAGCAGATTGCTCTAAATCTGTAACTACAGATCAAGCGCTGGACTAAAGGACGTCCGACTGACTAGCTGGGGTTTCAAATCCGATCTGAACCTCCACAGTCCACGACGAGGACAGTTTGGTATACACGAATAGAATTACAAAGGATAGGTTGCTGAAAGAAGAAAGGGGTCATATGCATAACGCTGGCCGAATGAATCCCCACTTCTTTCATAGACGTGCAGCTGTTTTCGCTTAAAAGGATGCCTGTGCACTTTCGTTGGAATTTAAATGAGCCGGATAAATCCTCTTGCACCTGCTCTTCTTCTGATAGCCATTTGTACAAGATGAACGATGTTCTGGAGACCCATTTGCGCCCGGGTGTATTTAAGATGGGACGAGATGCCTTCTCTCTCCTAAACTTGATGATTAGTCAGACCCTTCGAGATCCTGATTGCCCTTTGTTTCATCTAGACGGTAAAATTTTTAATTTGCATGGCGCAAATGTGTCGATTTTGACTTGAAGAGCCAGATAAAATGTGGGAAAAGTCGTTCGATTCTGTAAGAGTTTATTGCTGCAACTCTCAAATATTCAGGCTGTATTTAATTATCTGTAATTTGATAATGACTGTTAACTTTTGTTTGCATGCCGTGCTGTTTACGTATTTTAGTTTATTTGCACGGGAGGCAAGAGTTCAGGTACGGTTACTGACCTTGCCAGTATTTTTTTTTTCTTTAAATTGTTTTATTATGTTGCTATGAAATGGCATTTAAACTTTAAGCCATTTCTTCTGGTATTAAAGATCTGGGCTATAAAATCATCGATTTGCTTGAAGGTTAGAAGTGGTTGAAAGCCGTTCGGTTTCAATAATTTATTATGAAAATCGAATACTCATAATGTTTTTCACTTACTTTCATAACTCTACTGGCATTATCTTAACCATTATGCGCTATTATATTGCTTACTATCTCAACTATTTTGTTAGTACGCCATACGGGCGCTATTTTGGATTATAGATAGATTTGCAGGTACGTCGTACGGGCAAAAGGAGTTTAAGTGCTTCGTTACTGTTTCGCCCTTATTTTCTTCTGAAATTAGTTTACCATGCCCCCAAGAAATGGCGCTGAAAACCAAATTGCATTTTCCGGGATTTTACCACCGACGGGGGGGGGACCACGAGTACGTGGATGAGAGATCGCCGGATAAGTAAGCGGGTTCTCGCTTTCCTAGTGGGCAAAGAAATGGTGTGGGTTGAGTTGCTCCGCTCCGATGACGGAATGTACCTCCTTTGGGAGGGTCTGAGCCACTATTAGGACTCTGACCTCAATATCCGAGGTGTGGTTGCGGCCGTTAATCAACCGATTTATTTTCGCGATGTGAATTTCTATTTTATGTAAAGTACCATTTTTTTATCATTCGAAGATTGTCCTGGATAATCCCTACCTTGCGGGTTGAAAACAAAGAGCTGAATTTAAATTAATGTCGCAAAAACAAAAAGGCAATTAAAGCGATGCGCGCTGTATAGTTGAACGTGCGGAACAGCGAAAGATAAGCACTCCCTCAGTTTGAAGAGATGCTCGTGGCGGATTAGCTGTTTATTTTGCTTGCAAGCGAGCCTTGAAGCGAAACGCGAGCGTCAATTGAGTAAAGAGAGATCACCGGATAGGCCGATGGAAATTAGGTTGGTGGTAGAGGAAGTTCGGGCGCTGTCATAAATTGCAGGGATTTAATGAAGAATTTTACGGCGGCTTAAAACAAACATTTACATTTCGAGCTGATCGCTTATTTCATAAGAATGAACTCAATATCATACAAGTTTCTTATTCATTCTTTCTTCTTTTCATCATTAAGGTGTTCCTTTCATCATTTTGTGTGCGTCTTTTTCTATTACATATAAATATCAGAAAAGAATGTCAGATTTTTAGTTGCAAAATATGTGTTTGAAAATCTTCACGAAAAGGGGTGTTACTTCTGAATGTAGAAACTGCCACCTTTATGGAGTCGATAATTTACGTCTTTGATAATTTACATCTTGTATAATAAGATACATATTTTTTTTAAATTAATAATTTTCTTAAGATGATTACAAAGAGTTTTCTTAATGTAGGATACCATAATCATTGTAACATGCTAAAACTAGTATTTCAAAAAAGGGCTTTCAAGATTGGTTTGGTCATGATTTTTCTTAACATATTGATGATGGTAAACTAGAGTATATATATATATATATATATTAATAAAAGAAAACATTAAAAACACGTTGTAAAAGAAAAACCAAAACAATAAAAAAGAAAAAAACGCCAACGTCCGGGACGCGTCATCAGCAAGGGAAATCCCGAACGAGCGTAAACATAAAATTCAGTGTTTTCTGAACACAAAACTCTAGCAATAAAGCCAAAAAGAGTTTGTTTTCCCGGAACACCGAACAAAAACCAAAGTTTGAAACAAAGCAAAAAGCCCAAGTCCAATTGAAAAAATAAAAAACTTCTTCAATTTAAGTATTTTCTTAACTGTTATTGCATTTGTTTCCGGCTTTGTTTATATATATATATAAACAAAAGAAAACAAAACCATGTCAAAAATGAAAACCGAAACAACAAAAAAAGGAAACAGATCGCCAACATCCGGGACGCGTCATCAGCGAGGGAAATCCCGAACGGGCGTAAATATCAATGAATTCGGCGTTTTCTAATCAGAAACTCTAGCAATAATGCTAAAAAGAGTTTTTTCCCCAGAACACCGAACAAAACCATAATTTGAAATAAGGAAACAAAGCTAACAGAAAAGAGTCCAATTAAAAAAAGTAGAAATAAAAAAAATAAAAATAAAAAATAAAAATAAAAAAAATAATGAAAAGATCAGGTCCATTGGAAGTAAAACATATGAAATCCAACCTCACAACCAACAAAGCAAAACAAGAATGAAGAAAAAAGTGTCAAAACTCACCCATTAGTCACTAGAGAAGGGACAAAGGAAACAGACGCAAACGCCCGCCGCAAAAAACATCGTTTAAAATTCATTTGTTTCTGTTTTTGTTTATGTTTGTATATATATATATATATGTAAGATCAGGCTTTAAAAAAGTGAAAGGCAGTCCATTTTCATGATGGAAGAGACGATATTTGTTTAAATCTTTTTTTATTCAGGCATCAGGCGTTATTCTTCATAGGTAAAGCACTTAATTTTTACGTAGCTCCATGACCAGTATTCAGAATTTTACGCCCGAGCGGCGCGTTGTTGTTGAACGCTTACATGCTGGCGTGAAAAAGGGCAGAAATGAATGCGCAGAACGCTTAAGTACCCAGAAGAGGGAATTTCCCCTTTAGAAGCACGTGATTTGAAAAGAAAGTTGTAGTGCGTTAATTATGATGAAAGTGGAAGTATTTAAAATGAGGTGTCGTTAAGATTATTTAGGAAAGTTAAAAAATTAAAATATCATATATATATATAACAATTAAAATAACATTTTCAGTATATAAACCTATTAAACCAATAATTAAAATTAAATATAAAATAATGTTACCTAATTAATAATCATACAATGAAATACAGAAAGGCAATCAGATTATGAACTATTACTATGAAAAAGACAACCCAGATTTGGAATGCCAACAATCAAATGCCAATCGATCTTAGGAATTGATTATGTCGCATTAAATTCGAATTTTAGAGGCGCCAACCTTCTGCGAAGGCCAATTGTTGGGAAAAAAACAGAAAGTATAGGAGTAAATCTCCAAAATATTTCAAGATAAGAACAAGAAAAATAACAAAATGCTTAACAATTCATATATAAGTATTCAAAAGTAAAGAATTAATGACAGAACAAAAGGAATATTTTTATTATTAAATCTCACAATTTAATCAAATGTTTCTTTCCTCTTGGATTCGGCTCTTCACAGGGTTTGCACGTACTGATACATTTTTAGTTAAAAAATGTTTGATAAAATAGGTTGAATAATTAAGAAATATAGTTTTAGTTTAGGTTCATGAGCATTCCGTCTTTTGAAGCAACACGAGTGGACGGACCTCATAGTTTTGATTCGCGTCAGATGGCGAGGACGACACCTTAGCTGGCATTCTCTTCTTCAAACTTCCACACCACTCCAGTTCTCCTCATTCAAAATGAAGGTAAATATCTGTATCCGCCTGTAAAACTAGCCATTTTATATGAATATTTGAAAGCTGCCGCTTAAAAGAGAGACAAAATATTTTACCATCGTCTCGTCATTTAATCATCGTAACTGCGGAGACGCTATTTTTCAATATAGAGGAGAAAACGAACAGTTTCAACTATAAATTATGAAGTACAAAGCATTTCTTTCTCTTGATTAAGAAAAAAACGCCGCTTCCCATCACTTGATGAAAACGCCCTTGAAAAAAGATCTAAATGCCTCCCAATCGGAGGCCATTAGAATGAATGAGGGCGAGGAGCAACGATCCATCTAGCATTCATTTCCCCAAAGAGAGAATTAAATCATTTTCTTCTTTTCATCGACTTTCATATCCTCGTTATTCATCTCTACGAAAGACGCTGAAAATCTTTTAAAATTGAAATTAACGGAACTCTTTATAGGGGAGCATACTTTTAATGTCTTTTCTATTGTTGCATATAAAAATATTAACTTTTAAATAACTTGCTTTTTCAATATATATTGTTGATTATTTGAGAAGATTCCATAATATTAATAATGAATTAAAGAATAAAATCCGATTAAAATAAAAAACATACGCATTTAAATACAATAATAAAAGTGTGTTTTTGTGTTTTTAAAAGGAATGCTTATGCAAAGAACCCTTCTGCTTTTATACTAATAATGCACACCCCTTCTTCACCAAAAGCCACGAAAAGGCACGCCAACTTCATTGTACTAGAGATTAATGTAACTCAGGAATGGCGGCATGCTGATTTTGGGGTGTTTGTTTCGAAGATTGGTGTCGAATCACTGGTGTAAGCCAACTCTCGTATGAAAGCTGCGGACACCATTCTAAACAGCCACGTCGTCCTGGATAAAACTAAATTAACAAGAAGAAAAAAAAATCATTCAAATTTACCTTCAGTAATTCTTTTATTTGTCATTAATTATTTATTCATTTTCTATTATTATAAAAATCGTCCTGTGGGTGTATGGCAGAAACAGTCTATGAAGCAGAATAATGGAGACTGATGCTTTATTTTCGAATAATTCCGGAAAATACGAATCACAGTTAACAAGAAAAACATCTCTTGCACAAATTAGCAACACAAACAGACAGCAGTTCACACATAATAACTGCAATAGCTATTTCAATACCGCTAGGCGTCTAACAGCTTAATTGCTCGCACTCCAGATAAATCTCAAGAGAGAGATTCCAAAGACGTTCGCACTCCAAAGGCGAACCCAGCCGATCAACACGTTCCCAGGAGTTAAGCAACAGCGGTATTTACAGTCTTCCCGACAGGTCATGACATTACATGGAATCATCTATTACATTTTGTAAATCTCCGGTCCTAATAGAGATATCGAGAAAATTCTAGTATTTTTAAAGACCTTCATTTTGTCACCTGAATGGTCACCAAGTTTCTCGCCAAGATCAGGCATTCAGGCTTGGCCGCCGACAGCATTCCATAAGTACCCTTGTATAACTCTCCTCCCAACCATAAGGG
>BGPR01044641.1:0-12551 GCA_013235015.1 Araneus ventricosus | reverse complement strand
AAGGAGAAAGATTGGAAGAGGAATAGAGCTAAGATTAATCGAATGGATGGAAGAGCATACATGGGATTCATGAAAGCAGGTCTCAAGACTATTAAGCGGATAGAGCAAGATGTTGCTGATGTGAATGTAAGCAGTGATGTGTCTTTTCTAAACCAAGCTGACCAAGTAAGTAATCTTGAGAAAAGTTTTACTGAGACAGTGCGCATAAGTAGGAACATGTTCTTGAACGAGAAAGATTGGAAGAGGAATAGAGCTAAGATTAATTGAATGAAAGGAAAAGCATACACGGGATTCAGAAGAGCAGATCCCAAGACTACTAAGTGGATAGTGCAAGATGTTCATCGTGAGGAAAGAAAGATGGGTCCCTCTTGTAACTCCCGAAAGTGCCATGAATCAAAAAAGAAGGGATGTGATACTGTACCTGAACAGGAAAGGCAAAGTCTTTTTATTGAACTTTGGCTCACAATGAGTTGGAATTTGAAAAATAAGTTTGTAAGCAACACCGTGGATATTAAAAGCACTAAACGAAAGACCATGAAGGGGGATGGTATGAGACAGAGAAAGTCTCCCCGAGACAGAGAAAGTCTTCGCATTTCCCTGTCTCTACACTTCGCTACCAGAAATAACACGCGATAAGTGGACTGATTTACAGTATATGATGAAATTTATACCATCAGACACGCATGAATTATACGACAGCATTCCCTGTAAAGAAGATAGTAGACGGTAGGTGGCGAGGAGACACAAAATACTAAGCATGTAGGTGATGGAAAAAACAAGAAGGTGAAGACTGACGAGACAGATAAAAAGAAAAGGGATGTAAAAAAGGAAAAGAATCGTGTCAAAAGTAGACTGTAATCCTGGCAAGCCTATTTTCAGAAAAATACATTAATCTCCATCTGAGAAGTGAGCTGTGAAATTTCTGTTCTACCGTTGAAACTTCTTCAAATGACTGACAAAACGATTTTGTCAAAAAGTTAATTGACCATCTCTTTAATTTTCATGTACTACTAATAATCATTTTTGAAGCACCTACAGCCAACTTTTTTTTTCAAAAACTATCTTTCCCTTTCAATAAAAGATTTTATTGAAGTAAAATAAGTCAATTTTCTCATTTGATTTCACCTTATTTACACTTAATACAACTCCGCTTATCTCAATGGTCTTATAGGCTAACACCACCTATCTGAAGAAATTTTAAATTTTCAAATTTTTTAACACTTTCGCCGTTGAAACAGATGTATAGTCCAGGTTCATACCACTTGTCAAAAAAAATCTGCCATAATCGCTATTAATTGTGAATAATTCAGATTTTTCTTCCTCCTGTAAAACCTGGAAAACTGAGATATGTATGTGGTGTTGCTTGTTAAGCGATGACTTACTCTCTGGATATGACAGGTTTATTGATAAAAAAGCAATTAAAAGATATTGGAACCTCAAATCCACAGCATTGTAGTAAGATAATGTTTTATGCTAGATTCGTATATCATTATATTATTCTTAATTTTTTTAGTTATGCCAACGATTACGTGCACAAAAATTGTATTTAATATCGTCGCAACACGCGTGAGTATAAATCCAGTAACTAAAAGAGTACAAAGTTTTATTGTAAAATATAGTTAAAAATTTATTAAAATTAAGAAAAATAGTACGAAATTTATATTGGTATCAATGAAAACATAATTTTACAAATTGGTGTAAGATGGGTTTGGAGGCGATAATATGCTCTGAAGGATTCCTATGTTGAGGAAAAATTTTGAAATTTCGATAAGTTTTTAATTAAAAATCTTATTTAAATTTTGAAGACTCTTGGTTAGGTAAGCGCCTACTACCCAAGAAATAACTGCTTGTCAAATTTGGTAGCACTGGTCCAACGGTCTGTCCTGTAGAACGTTTTGAACGATTTTGCATCATATATGTCGCAATTTACATATATCCTGGCTATAAACATTATAATGTGAAAATCTTCGCTATGAACCGATCACCAAGTCAATATAGTGCCACTGTGAATTTCAACATATTGTAATTAAGTTAAGGATAACTTACTTTTAAAACGCATGATTAGTACTAAGAATTGTCTGAAGAAACTGTTCGTTATTCAGAAGATTTACTTAAAAATATTTTGATTAATCGACGCAAGCATTCTATTTCTAGTTTAGTGCCCTAATTTTTGACGTTCTAAAGCACTTGAAAGGGAATAAATAATTATTTTGAGATTCAGGTGTTTCTCTGAAAAAATTAATAAGTGTCTAACAACTTTAAAAAATATCTTATTCCAGTTTCAGGATCAGATTACAATCGGACACGAGCACTACATGTTACGTGTCTCGATTTCCATAAAACCAACTTGTATTGTTTAGCAACGCATTCGGAAAACCTCCACGCTTTTGCGCATGCGCCGGGCGGAATTATTTTCATCAAAATAGGGGGGAAGTGAAAAATGGAAGGGTGATGTTTACATTTTACTGAGCGTGATCCAACAAAGAACTCCGGAAATGCGCTCATATGACTCATTGCCTGACACCCCTTTCCGATGTAAAATCGTCCAAAAGTGCTAGTCTCGGAATCCGTTGCTGAACAGTAAATGAGGCTGATTCACATTAAACATCCTAATGCCCTAAATGACTTCGTGTCAGTTCCATGATACTTTTCTATCTTCCAACACTTTGAAGCGGAACAGCTAAAGTAGACAGCAATTATAATTTTGAAACGAAAGCCAAAATCATCCACACGAATATTAGTGCATATTTTGGATTTCCCAGGCATTAAAATAAAGGGAACATTAATCAGAGACAGTAGAGAGATTTCTGTGTTAATATTTTCTGAAATCCGTGAGAGTGTGTAAACGAGGTAAATTAAGATGTCACCATTTTCAAACACTTGGAAAATTACTGAAATTGTGCGAGAAAATACTTGTGATTGCATGGCTGCTCCTCCTCTTAAAACATTTTAGCAAGAATCCTTTCATATGAGCATGAACTTAGGCGTGTAATTCAAAAACTACTAACAATTCTGAATTCGCTTATGAGGAAATAATTAGAATGATACAGAATTTTTTTGTTTTCTTTTGAAGAATATTTTCATTAACTCTGGAAATAAAACAAGATACCCCTTCTTATTACAATGCATGATTGTAAGGGAATAAATAATTTTTGGCAATGAATGAAATTTTAGGATTTAAAATATAATTTTTAAATTTACATTTTCTAAGAAGTTCCGATTATTCCTTGATAGAAAAGACGGTTTCTGAGTAGAGTCAAAATTAGCAACACTATCTGCTTCATTTTTTTATTGTTAATTCCTTTTTTAAGAATAAAATGGGTGAAAATAAAAAAATGTCACCAGTTAACTAGAATTTGTCAATTCCAGTTTTTTTATATATTTTCTCGGCTGTCGTTTTAGGACTAAAATCTTTCTGTATAATTTTTGTAAATTAAGATTTTTCATTTTAATTTCACTACATCAAAAGTGTTAAAATTTCCCGGTGATGTTCGACTAGATTATTAACTCGGGACGTGCTTCTGGATTTTTAGACTTTCCAATTACTTCCAGATATCAGATCTCTGTATAATTTTACGTTCATTAAAATGTTGAGCAAAATATTGAGGATTTCAGTAAGTGATGACTATTTGTACAATTTGATAACTTAAGTTTCACTTAAATGTTCGTCTTTTAATATATCTTTATTATTAATTTAATATTATTTTTAAAATTCTCCATGGACGAGTTTTCCGGTTTGTTTATTTTGGATTCACAGACCGTTTTCCGGTAATCTTCCGATTTAAGCAATCGCCAAATCCATTTGGATACCGTATCAAGCGCCAAGTTCGAGCCAGTTCTTTCTTTAGTACAGCGTTGAATTAGGTGTTCTTTGAGTCCATTTAATCCTTTTTATTTAAATAGATTAAAAAATCCCTTAAAATGGTTAAACTCCAAATAGAACAATTTAAATTAGCTGAATCATTTGGTTAAAAATTTAACCACCAATGATTATCTAAATCGTATGGTTAAAAATTTAACCACCAATGATTATCTAAATCGTATGGTTGAAAATTTAGCCGCCTAAAAAGCCTCAGAAGTCGCCAAAAAAGCGATAACGAACAAATATGGCAGCCTTTTCACAAAATTAGGCTCGTCTATTAAGTAAGCATTTAGAGCTACGATAATAAGAACATGAAATTTAATATTTTTAAAGTATAGTTAAGACACAACATTAAAAAAACTCTACTTTACACATTAATTAATATCTTCAAACAGAGTGTTGAAATTCTGAAGTTTCCCATTGACTTAGCATTACCACCGGAAGTCGGTGTTGGTTATGGCGGAAGTCCTACTTTAATGCAAATAAACAAAACATAAAACTCGTCCATATGCATATTTTTTTATTTCTTACATTTTTCTAAAAGCCGTATAATTTCTGTTACATATTATTTCTGTGGGTTTTTATTTTCGACATTAATAATGTAACAGATTTTACAATTTTTCATGAACTCGTGCGCTTCATATAATCACAAAAACAATGGAGAGCTCCCGTATCTTTGATAAACCGTATCTTCGATCGATACCGAATAAAATGAAAGCCTCTTTAAGAGGGAAGCTATTATTCTGCATCAGAAATTTATCAGGCAACCAAATAAGCTTTTTTAAAGAAATCACAGTAGGGTCTTTGTTAGAAATTTGAAAATCTAACATCGCTTTATCTTATCGATAGTAACAGCAACGAAACTGCTGGATTTGTTCAAGGAAGGCTTTAAATTTTTGCTTCCGATTGGCTCATCGTTTTATTACTTATATTTGCTCATGAATTTTGATGTTTATTCGAAAGGAAGAAATCCTCTCTGAGCAGATACGTATAGTTACAAGTGAGCCCTTACAATATCAGTCTTTTGAAGCTTTCGATTGCACGCTTATGCCACCCTTTTTTATTGCCCACGCCTACCCTGAAAGCCCCAAAATATTGCATTACAATACAATATAATTTAAGTATACAATACAATACAAAAAATTGGGTAATACAGTATAAAGCAATATAAGTAATATAATACAATATAAGTAATACAATACAAAACACAAATGCCAATATAAATACAATAAAATAAAAACACCGAATATTATAAATAATTACAAACATAAATAATAAATGAACACAAATATACCTAATAAATAAATAAACATACATAAAAGTAGGCAAAAAATGAAAAAATTAATAAAATGTTTATAATATTTAATATATAATAAATGCATATATATTATTCAGAGAATTTGTGATGATTTCACTTTTTGGAATCCTTATTGAATTTCACAGAAATAAGTCATGAAGAACTTACAAATGCAAATCGTAAGTATCTATGAAGAATAAAGTATCTGATTCAACCAGAATCTGAATTTTCATTATGCAACGAGGGGCTCTTGAAAAATAATTATAAGAAAGGTCCCTAATTAGTAATTTGTACTTCAAGATTATTCTGGACAGGATATTTTTATCTGTTCTACGATATGATACAGGAAACTCTAAATGTTTCACCCTTCTAATATACACATAATTGATTACATACGATGCAATTACTCATTGGTGATGATTTTTATTTCGAGTAGATGTTTTTTTACTAGCAATTTTATTCTTCCGCTTTTATTTAAAACTGAACAAAAATGTTTAAAATCACTTTTAAAAAATTTCAATGGATAAAATGATGTTCTTTGAAACGAAGCCGTATTTAGAGAAAAGGAAAAATTTCGACAAATGAAATCCTTATTTTATCACAATTTCATTTTGCAACAAGATACGAATGAATTCTAATTTTAATAATATTTACATTATGAAAAGCTCTATTTATGTGTGGAAAAATATATATGGTACAATGTTTGTCGTAGACTGAACGTCCATACAAATTTTTTGAGCTTCTTTTGCTATTTCTCTGTGATGTGAACAGTTAATTATTGTATATGTTTACACAAATTGAAGAGAAAATGTATAAGTAAATTTTCTTCATTCAAATAGCAGCAAAATTTTTACTAATAAAACGAAATTCCAGCTTGTTCTGTAGACATGATTCATAAAGACACTCTTTAAAGGAGCAATGGAAGATATTCGAAATGTATCCATTGGCTTTATGCCATTATGAATATAAATTCATGATTCCATGCTTCCATTCCATTATTTTTCAAAAATTGAAATTTTTCAACCATGCCATTAGAGGGGGCGATTTTTAGATGAATAACTGTTGTAACAAAATTGAAATATAGTGGAAATCATTGTTTAATAGAGATACGAATTAAGAACTATTAAATTTTTCCATGGTTTTTGGTGATATTGATGAAATCTTTTTAAAGACATACAGGTGAACAAAATAATGCGTTCATAAAGCATATGATGGGTTGATTAATATGAGAGGTAACTTGATGAAGAAAGAATTTCTTGGAATGTGAATTGCATTTTCCTTTTATACCCAAAGATAAGAAAAATATTTTTTCAGAGAATTTTGGTACCAGCTTGCGCAATTAAATTGTCGATCTTTAAGATACTTTTTCTAGAAATGAAAATTTAGTACATGGATTTCTTTTTTATTGCTTGTAATTTAACTACTAAATCCTCCGTCCGATATAAATTTGGGTGGAGATTTTATAATTCAAATTACGAGGGGCATTTTTTTCAACCTCCGATGGACCATAAAAAAAGAAAAGGATAGAAAACAAAATGAATTTATTACCAAAAGTTATGTTCAAACATGATTACTTTTCTATATAATCACCGTGAAGATTCAGGCATTTGTCATGTCGGTGGACCAGGTTTCCGATCCCTTTTCGAAGAACGTTGCCGCCAGTGTTGTGAGATGGGCCTTAACGTTATTTTGAATCTCCTCACTTTTCTGGAAGCTTTGGCCTCCTAGCCAATTCTTCAATTCAGGGGAGAGATGAAAAGCACTCGTTGTTAAGTTGGGGCAATAGGCTGGGTGATCAGAAACGTCCCATTTAAACTGCTCCAGAATCTGCTAGGTTACAACAGCACTGAGAGAGAGGGTGTTGTCTTGAATGAGGTCAAGTCCAGAAGTCAGAATGGCTCTTCGCCTTCGTCTGATAAAAAACAGCTGGATTAATCGTTTTCTACAAGCCAACTTTATGCTTGAAGAAAGCAATTAACACTGCGCAACTCGCACTTGGCAGGAGCATCAGTTCTACCAGCTATGTTTACGTTCCAACAGTTCAGCTCAAACTGGTCAATTGGCTTCGGCAATAGTTCAGGTTATGGTTAGAGACATGCGCAGTCGCCGACCGAGCATCCTCAACTCCTACCAGTAGTCTGACTGTTTAGCGGCTCGATCGGAGATTGAAAAAAAACGGCCCTTGTATGTAATAACTAATGATTTCTGAATTAAGGAAAAGTAGATTTAAGAAAGTAGGGAAAAGTGCTTTTTAACTAATTGATATTCAGTTTCTTTATTATAAAGAAAAGGTACTTGCCATACTCAGCAACCGATGTGTCTTAATGTTGTTCGATATTTAATGTGAAACATTTGTAAACATTTATTTATAAATATTTCTAACATGCTCCTATTAACTCCTTTTATTTAGACTGACTTAGTTGGACTCACAGGAAATATTACGTTTGATGAGTTAGGATGGCGAAAAAATTTTACAGTAAATATAGTTGAAATGTCAATGAACAGTGAAATGGTGAAGGTAAGATGCGACAATGATTTTTAATTATGTGATTCTCAGTGATTTACAGAAACACGTACGCATATTTAATAATTTTAAAAATGCACAGACTGGTGTAATTTATAAATCAAGGCATATTAATTAGCACAAGCTTTTAAAGATAATGTATCAAAATTCATTTTAAGTTAATAGGTACAACATTAATTCCATTGTTTCTTCTACTATTATGTAAACGCTATTTAGTTTTAAACAAGATGAAAATTTAAACATTACTCTTTGATGGGCTGAAAATGAATGTTTATAAATATCCTTTGTTGTTCATGTAGAAAATTAAGAAAATATGAAATGTTTCATAATTTATATTAGAGAATATTTTATTATAAAGTCCATTGGATAACCATGAGCCTCAAAGTTTCAAAACATAAGCATTCAAAAATTATAATTTAAAACGGTATAAACTTTATTTGGATTTCTTAAATTAGTTTTGGTAAGCGAACTGCAAACATTAAGAGTATATATTACTCTTTATTATTAACATAATTTTATATATTTTGATCAAAAATTAGAAATATTCTATGAGTTTTCAATATAGCCTTTGGCAGTTATTTGTGCATGTTTCGAAATTTTTATATATAGCTGATATTTTTGTTGTTTTATTGTTTCAGGTTGCACAGTGGTCAGATTCAGATGGATTGACACAAATTCCTCCAAATTACAAGCGGATACCTATAAATACCGGGCTTGAAAACAAGACATATATAGTTACAAGTATTTTGGTAACTATAATTTTTATTATTTCTCGCTTATCTTCTACTTTTACATTAACTTTTATGGTAAACTATACATTACATATATGCAATAAATATACGAGGGGTGATCAAAAAGTTTCAGGACAAGTGTCCAACTTTCAAAGCTAAAACACGTAGAATGAAGACGCTTGGCAGTTATTGACCATGACCCCTCCCATGCATGGGCTAAATGTTACAACATCCTAGCTATGTCTACTTCCGTTCAGCAGAGATTTAAAAATTTATGTACTGTGATTTCGTCGCATTTATTATGAGAGAGAATGTAGATTTGTAAGCTGAGCTCGATCTGTTTCAATACTCGAACCCTCCTGAAAAATTTTTATCATTTTCAGCACATTGAAGGAGATCGAACTCAACTGAAAACTAGTCTTCTATTTTATCTGCAAAGAGCAGTATTATCACAAACTTAGCAAACACACTCCCATACCAAATCATCAATAAGAATGGTCTAAAATGAACCATAGCAAATGCTGCATTCTTCACATAAATCCTTAAAAGTAATTCGATAATTTTCACTGACAGCTGAACGTACATCTTGGATGTTTTGACATTTGTCAATGCTTCGGAAGTTACCACTTTCGACATTTTCACAACCAAATCCGGAAGGTTTGAACAACTCATAAAGTCTTTTGCGTCTCATGCATTCTTCCCCATAAACTTTTAACTTCATATAATCCCACCACAGATATTCCCAAACTTTTGGCAAAATTTGACGTAGATCTTCGGCTCAAATTTCTCTGCCATAGAAAATGCGACGATAGCACAGCACACATATTTTTCGAAGTTCTGATATACAAAGGTGGTGAGAGCTACGACCTTGTAAATTTTGAAGCCTGGTGGGGGAGTTCAAGGTCGATATTTGCCAAGCGTTTGCTCTTTACGTGTTTCAGTTTTCAGGGTACGGCACCTATCTCGCTAGTTTTTGATCACCCCTCGCATAGTTGTAACAATAATAATTTGTTTTAGTTTTCAAAGCAAAATAAACTTTTTTAATGTATGTTCTTTGTACTCTCAAGAGAAAACACGTTTTATTCTGTTTGAAAGGAACACTGTGTACGAATGAAGCCTCAGTTACATTATGTAAAAATTAGATATTTGTTCTTCTGAATTAACTTAGGGACCTTTCTATGCCTTAGAAATTCCAGGACAAAATTTAATTTTGAAATGATAAACATATTCAACATCATCTAATTTTAAAACCCGTTATTAGGTGCTTTTCATCTTAAACTTAATTTGAGTTTCATAACTTGATGTTTTCACATGATGAAATTAAATTATCTTTTGAGTTCACTCTATTGGACACTGCTGCGCGACAGCAGGAAAATAGAGAACTCTTTAATGCAGTCCAAAGAATTTCTAAACTGTAACTGAAATTAAGCAAATAACATGTCAAAGAATTTCATTTATATAGAACATGTACATTTGAATAAAACCAATTTAATAATATTTAAATAATCGGAATTATAGATGCATTTCTCAGCAGAAAAAGATTAAAAAGTCAGTATCAGAAAATATACTCAAAGGGATAAATCATTTAGTTGGGAAATGTCTACATCTAAACTATGAAGGATTAACTTATTTTCTCTATTAGTTTAATATAGTGTTAAACATGAATCTGTTAATATTTATATATACAAATACTCAATTTCAAATTAAGTAAATTTGCTATTACATCCTTGTATCAAAATTTCAGCAAATTTCTGAGTAAATTCTCATTACTTTTAGGTACATTGTTAAAGTTCAAAAATTATTTTCATTCTGTGATTCAGAATTATACTCTTAAGATGGCTCAAAATTTTCTTATATAACATTCACAATTTATGCAGTTAAATGTATCTAATTATACACTTCATAAAATACTACAAAAAATCTTTTAATACCAATATTCTGAAAATAATGTGGAATCATTTCTGAAATAAGGTTAGTTGCCTTCTGGAAAATTCCACTTAGAATGAAATATTTCAATATTTTAAAAGCTTTCAGGCAAGTACAAGATGTTTGCATATTTTATTAGATTCAATAGTTGATTTTTGTTATTATTAGAAAGTATTCTAGCGTAAGACATTTTACCTGCTTCATAAACGTTAGTGATAATTTTGAGAAAAATAGGGAAGTTTCTGCTTCTAAGAGTTATTTCCATAATTATTTATTTTAAGTCAAGTACAGAAATAGTGTTCCAAATAGCTATGATAAAAATTCATTCTTATATTAAAGTAATAATAATTCGTAGAACATAAAATTAATAATAATTCTTATAATGAAAAGTGTAGAGAAATTATACCATAAAAAGCACTACCTCTTAATGAAGAGTCAAGATTAATTTCTGGTGAAATAATAATTTAAAATTTTTTTTTGTTTCGCTCTTTACTCCAAACACGAAAAATATAAGTTTTAAAAACCGAAATGTTTTTATCTAGGCTTTAGTTTTCATGCATTATTTTGAAGAGGTATTTATGTCGAAAGTGACGATAAGAAATTTAGATTCTATCTTATATGCAAACGCAATGATATGGGTTAAGTAATATAGCATCTTTCAGACCTCTGTTTGTAAAAATTCCTTTATATAATGAAACAATTTCTTAGTATGAAGATCCGCTTCTAGATAAAATTATAATCTGCGAACAATTCTGCTGTTTTTATAAATAAATTATTCAAAATATTTTCTGAAAACATTGCTTTAAGCCTGTTAAATGCATGTTACTTTTCAAATGATAATCAATATTTTTTAATTTCATCATTTATTTACGGCAATGACTCAACCCTTAATTTTTTTAAAAATTGATTTAAAATTGTTTTTGGACTTTCATTTCTTGAACAGGAATAAATGTTTTTAAAAACCCTATTTTGCTTTAAGTATAGTTTAAGGCTAAAAAACGGTTTGTTACTAACTGATAACACTGGGTTTTTTTCAGAAAAAAATTTCCTTGATAAAATTCTATGGTATTAAACACTGAAGAATTTTAATAATTAATAATACGGATAAGGAATTTCCTTCAACATTGAAGAATAAAATAGGGTATTCTCAAGCGAACAAAGCAAAAAAGATGCAGCTTCAAGTGAAAAACATCAATTTATTTATATTTTTTATCAACACTCAGGCTGTCATCTATATGTTGTAAATTGATATAATAAAATTTTCAGTACTTATCCTATTGTCCACAACAGGCATTAGAGCTTCAGTTTTAATCTCAAGATTTTAGAAGACAAAATTGGCTATGTTGTTTAAAGGAAACACTGGGTATTTAAAGGATAAAAAGGGTATGATACGGCCAAGATATGAAAGGTTAATTTTTACAACTTTATAAAGTGTGCACATTCTCATTCTTAAACAATTTCTTTTATAAAACAAATAAAAGTATGTTTATATAACACGACAATATACATAAAGGGCAGTAAAGATTTCTCTTTGTCTCACTATGCGTGATGTCATCCAACCCAGCATGATAGACAACATAATTCAAAAATTGTACCAGTTCTGGAATGGCTATAAGCTGTATGAAAATTCCACTCATAAAAATTGTAGAATTGGCGTATCTTTAATTCAAAAATTAATGGTAATTTAATGTACATTTTTTGAAATTTACAGTTCCTCTTAATTCAATTTTAAATGAGATCGCATTAAAATAATTTTATAATGAATTTTGTGAAAGGTAAATCATTGAACTCTATTCACAAGCGATAATTCGGTTTGACAAAATAGTTCCCAGAAGTTAGCATAAGTTAAATTAAAATTTATTTCTTTATTGCAGGAGGAGCCTTATTTGATGTTCAAAAAACCTGAAGACGGTCAAATACTAGAAGGAAATGACTTGTTTGAAGGTTATTGCAAAGATTTGGCCGATCTTATAGCAGATAATTTAAAATTTAGCTTTATAATAAAACTTGTCAATGATTCCGCTTATGGAGGAAAAGACCCTTCCTCTCCAGGTGGTTGGAATGGTATGGTAGGAGAACTAATACGAAAAGTAAGTAAATAATTAGAAATCTTTAACATGAATATTTACAACTTATGATATAAGCAGATCTAATTCAAACGGGACACAAAATTATTTTAAAAAACGTATCTGTTTACTTGCCTTTTAACAA
>BGPR01044640.1:0-12553 GCA_013235015.1 Araneus ventricosus | reverse complement strand
TATCAGGAGAGATTGTAATTTTTGTAGAGACACTGAGGGGGACAGTCTGTAACAATATATTGCAAAGAAGACTTTTGGAATGTTATTTTATGGAAAAGTGATATTTTAACATGATTTTGTTTACAGGTTGCGCCATGCGATATCCATGAAGTAAAAAATCTTACATGGGGGAGGTTCTTATCAGGAGAGATTGTAATTTTTATAGAGACACGGAATGGGACAATTGGTAACAATATATTGGGAAGAAGACCTTTAGAAGATTATTATATGGAATGGCGATATTTTAACATAATAATGTTTATAGGTTGGATACTATATCTGAATTGCGACATGCGATATCCATGAAGTAAAACATCTTACATGGGTGGTTCTTATTAGGTGAGGTTGTAATTTTTGCAGAGACATAGAATGGGAAAGTCGGTAAAAATATATTGGAGAGAAGATTTTTGAAGCATTATCATATTGGAATGATGGCATTTTAACATAATATTGTCTATAGGTTGGATACTATCTCTGAATTGCGACATGCAATTTGGATGATGCAAAAATCGCTAAAAACGCTCTACAGGGTAGGATTCTTGAAGAGACATGGAATGGGACATATGATAACAATATACTGAAAAGAAGAATAAAATTTGTAGCTTGAAGCGAAAAAATAAAACGAAAATGTACTTCGCAAATTATGGCACAAACGTGGTGGACCCTTGTGTACTTTTCTAGTAGGTATGATTGAAAAACTTTACTTGTAACGAGTAAAGATTATGCATCTAAATAAAGAGATAAAATCCTGAACTCTTAAAAAAAATGAAAGAGTATAAGCGGTTGAGAAGTGAACCGAAATTATAAAATTTTTCATAAAATCGTACAAAACAATGGTTGAACTACAATAAAGAAAAACACATATTGTTATTCCCTTGATAGTTTTCCATATAATTTATTTTTCGCATTAAAAAAAAGTCAGTTATCAGGAATGAATGGAAATAGAATGATGCCTTTGGACAGAAAGATAGGAAGCCTAACCATTTTTTACTAGTTTTGAAATCAGAATTTATTTTTAGAATAACCTACAGTTTAAGTCACCAGATACGTCTGTTATCGGTGGACCGATGCGTTACATACGATAAGGCAAGGAGAAACACCTTGAGGATGTTCATTTGTCGTCCTCCAGTCCGGAACCCAGCTGTCAGACAAAGAACACATTTGTCGCAGCACTAAACGCCATTTCTTAGGACAGAACCAGAACAATAGAAATGTCATTTACTGAAGTGAAAATCCGTAGTTCCGTAGTTTGACATCTAAATTGAATGGATGATGACGCGCTAGATGTTGTTACAAAGATGTAATATCGCTTTCCTGCCTCGCTAGTCTTATAGTTGGGAAGGGAGCTTTACAGGGGTAAGCATGGCGTGTCGGACAGCAGCGAGCCCTGGACCCCTGACCTTGGAGAGAAACTTGGCGACCATTTTGGCGACTTTGGCGACAAATCGAAGTTACCCGAAAATGCTATTACTTTCTCGATAATTCTATTAGGGGCCGAGATTCAGGTTTTCCCTGAAAATTCTATGTGACGTCACGGCTTATCGGGAATATAAAAGACCGCGCTTGGATGACGGTAGTGTTGTTGATCGACTGGAACGACTTTGGAGTTTCTTATGCAGTGCTGGAAAGCCGGTGAGCTGAGCGCCATGAAAAGTGCTGTTACTGTCATTTTTAGTGATTTGCTGACTGTTTGTGTTTCTAAATCTGAAAGTGCTGTTACTGTTATTACCAATGAATTGTTGTCTGTTTGTGCTGCTAATCTGTGCAAGATCTATTGTTCCTGTTACCTGTGCTACCTGTTTTCTTGCATGTTTGTGAATAAACCTTCATTCTCCATTATCCTGCGTGCTGGACTGTTTACACCATACACCCACAAAACGATTTTTGTAACAATATTTATAAGCCGTCACTCCAATTAATATTTCCTTCTCTATAGCACATCCCTCCGACAATGGGAGAACCATCTAATGATTTAAATTTTTAAATATGCTACCCATTGATTCTAGTTTAATGGGGAAAAAAGATTGTATAACCATTTTTCCCGTGCAAGGGCATCTTTTTATCTTCATCTGTTCGCGAATTATTGATTTTTTAACCCTCTCACAGAGTTGAGATCGCTTAGGAGATAAGCGCAGTAGGGGGTCCAATTATTCTTGCCAACCACCGCCCATTTCCGTGAGCCTTAAGGAAAAGTTATAGCAGGGGGTGGGGTGGTGGGATAAAGGACCACGCAGGTTGGGAGAGTACAATTCATGTCATATCATCTCAAACAGGCCCGGTTTTAAAGGGGCTTGTAGAAAAAAGTCGCCTCAGGATTAAAGAGTTCAAGTTTCTTTGTACTTTTGAATCACCCTGTATTTGCTTAACTTGAGCATGAATTGACTCCATTTTGTAGAAATTAACGATGGGTAAGTTGTAGAAATCATTAGCGTGTCTCTTAAATAATCGCTGCAACATATTATGAGATTTTTAAACATATTGATCGAATATAGATTTTTAAAGGGAAGCTGAATTATCACGCTAAAGCAGGACGTCTCTTTAGGAATGGACCGATGGTTTCTACATAGGGAAATTATTTATATTACCGGACTAGGAAACTTGACAGTTTTTAATTTATATATATATATATATATATATATATCTGACTAATATAAAAAAATAATTTTAAAACTTAAATGTCTACTTACTTCTAGTGTCTGTCATTTTGAGCACATAATCATCGTTCCTGATCCAAGAATCCACAGAGACATATTCCTTCACAAATGTGGGGAGATGACAACGTAATACTGCAGTGTTTCCTCTAACCACAAAATCATCGTAGACTTGGGGATTGAATCTTTGCTTGATAACTGAAACACAAAAATATCATATAAGAAATACTTAAAAATAAAAAACGGCGAAATGTCAACATTAATACAAAATAAAAAAAACCTCGAACGTAATCTATGATTTTTTCATTTTATAAATTTTTACCTATAATATCGCATTAATTCATGGCGAAAAATCATTTTCTGTAGGGATATTCATGAAGAAAAAAACAAAGAAGATTATAACGATTAATGAATTATAATCTACGAATTCCTTCTATTAAATAATGAGTTATTCAGAATAATAAAATAGTTAATAAAAAGTTTTATTTGCCATCATTTTCATATATTCCATTTTTATAACGCATATGTAATTTAATTTTGTCATTAATGAATTTTTGGATACATTAAACTTATATTTGTAATTCTACGAATATTAGTTAGGATTCATTTATTGTAATTACTCTAGATTTAGTCTAATGCATATCTGTCAAGAAAATAAATACATTTTAGCGAATGTATCTCGATTTAATAAAAATAAAAATTACTAAAAGCTTTAATGTGATTTATAAAGATTTGGATACTGCCATATTTTTGCCATTTTTATAACGATGAACTCTCTAAGTTTGCTTTGTTTTGAAACAATTAAGAAAATTTTTATCAGTAGAAAATAAAGTATTTCACTTAATTTTTGTGATTACATGTTTTGAAAGAATAAACATCTTATTTATTTTTCAAAAATCTAATTAACTAGCTATTTTCCAAATGAATTTTTAGTGGAAAAAAGACAATATTTTTTTAAGCATTATAAACGATAAAATTCAGAATATATAATTAGTATCATTTATGAAATTATTTATATGAAATGGATTATTATTTCTATTTATTTTGGACGTCTGTAATTTTCGTCGTTTCGTTAAAAACATTTCGTAAATTACGTCTAATTTATTTTAGTTAAAATTTAAAACTTATAATTTAAAGTAGGTGCATTTTTATTATAAGTGCTCTCATCACACTTTCAAAACTAAATATTTTAAAAGAAATTTAAATCAATCGTTTTGCGCTTTATAGGCAAATTAATATTAATTAGAAATTACATTTATCGATAATTTATTATTTTCAATTATTTATCAGCTAATATCCAATGTGACATCTGATAAATTGATGAAACAGCATTTTCTGAAATAATATTTTTCGGTACCAAATTTCGTACATCGTAGCATTACTATAGACGCATACAAATATTTCACAAATAGCAGGTGTATAAAATTAAAAGAATTCAATTTTCGGATTATAAAATCTAAAAAAAATACAATGGCAAATTCAAAAATAATGAAATAAATAAATAAAAAACCATACATTGGAAAATGTTGGCAGATAAACATTGTATGACGAATGCAGTACTTGTCGAAAATCACTTACTGCAAGTTGGCAATCACTCAGTGATTTATATTAAAATGTATTAATAGCAGTTGGTAAACCTGGAGTTTAAGGTGCGTACTATTTTCTCGCCAATTTTCTTTGGCGCAATTTTATTTACCGTCGCCAAACACTGTTTAGGATGCTCAGTGAGTTTTTTTTAGGTCTCCCTTATGCATTCGATGCCTACGGCATCTTAAAACGAGAGATTGAGCACGTTCATCGGCATTGCAAGTGTGTGCCGGGCAAATTTTTTTAACTTAAAAAAACATCAGCGACTTCGCTTTTAGCAAAGGGGGCCCCCTTGTAGCTTCGCTTTTTCAGTGAGAAACGAAACACACAAGGAAAGCACGGACGCAGGAAAAACACGACGTCTGAAGACGATGAAACGTAGGAAGGGAACCATTGTTTCCAGAAAAAAAACATTCCTTGTTCGATATTTGGAAGCCGTAATCAGCAACACAGAGTAAAGAGAATCAGCAAATTCGATGAACGAAAATCTTTAGAAGAGAAGCGAACGGTTATTGAAAAAATCGTTTGGTAAGTTATCAAAAATTCCAAACGAAGTAGTATTCAAATTCGTACGCCGACCAATCAAATCGAAGAGAGCAGACAGTGGACCAATGGAAATGAGGCGAAATTAAGGGCATGCGCCGTAGACCGGTAAACAAATCATTGTCGGCGCTTGCGCAAACGACGCCGAAAAAAATTTTCAACTTGCATCCAAAACAAATGTTCTGGCACTATCTCGCTTGGCGACAAATAATTGGCGAGATGCAAGATTCAAGTGAAATTTATTCCCGGCGAACAAGCTGGTCGCCAAACGTGGCTAGCACAGAATATTTCCATATATTCTCCAACAATATTTTTAATTAAAATATGTGTGCCAGTTGCACAAAGAAATTTTTAAATCCCGTAGCTTTTTGAATGATTATGGCATTAATTTAGAGAATGATACAAAATTTATTTAACCCATTAACACGGAAATTAATTTAAAGGTAGATTTAGATAAATTTCTTGAGATTAAGTTAACTGTGAATTAAAATTAAATTCGGAGAAAAAGTTTCCTTTGGGTTTTCTTTTCTTTTTTTTTGTATTACTTTTTTTGCAAAAAAAAAAAAAAATCGAAAACATTATTTTTAGAGATTTTTTTAAAAAATTAATATTAAAATTTTTAAAATAAAGTAAAATATCCAAAATAAGAATACATTTCTAATTCCTTTTATTATCTGAAAAATAAATCAAAGGAAGAATCAAAAATTTTCAAAATGACAAAATTTTGACTTCAAAATCTGACAGATTTGTAGTATATGAGTGTTGAAACCTGTTCTAGAGCTTGGCAATACCTATTGACTTCATAGACAAAGCAAAAACTAAATAATGGAAAGTAATTGTCCTATGAATAGGATGCAGTTTTAAATATTGTGAGTGGCAATTCGAATTTAAATAACTAAAATGATTTAAAATATCTATAATATTTTTGTTCAATTCAATGTGGTAGCACTAAAGATAAAATAATCTCTTCTCCATATGGAGAAAAAATTTTTAATTAACAAAAAATGACGATTTAGTTAATTGTGACGATACCATCATTAAAACCTTCCGCATGCTTCATAGCATTTGTGTAAAATTTGAAGAAAGTCTATTCATTAGTTTGGATTTTTACAGCGTGCAAGATATATGAACTTTCACTTTTATTTGTATATATGTTGCGGTCAATGTGAGTAACAGGTTTTTATCAATGCTAACCGCGGTTGCTATTAATAATAACCGGTCATTATTAATAATAACCGCATAAAAATTTCTGCTATTAATAATTGATGAAAATCAGGTTATTATTAATAATAACCGCATAAAAATAACGGTTATTATTAATAATTGATGGAAAATCAGGTTATTATTAATAATAACCGATTAATCACATTGACCTTAACACATAGATAACTGCCTATTTTTCTGAGTACGTACCATCATATTATTTTGAGAGAAAAAAACCCAAATTAACACTTTGACTCCTAAGCCGGCCGTAACCGGCCATGCGACTTCTATACTAGTGGGGCGGATTCCGGCCGGTTGCTCTTCCGAAAAGAAGGAGGAGCGAGTGGTCATTAAAGGGTCCCTTAGGGAGAGACCAAAGGCCTTCCATTTATATCTCCCACCACCCGTAGGGAGGAGAAAAGGTGGAACGGGACTGACTAATCCATTCTGCAGATTAATTAGTAAGCAAACCTCCGTATATAACTGTAACCAGATTTTGAGAACTCTTAGTAGTCAAAGGGTTAAGACGCATTTTGAGAATTGCTATTATTTATCAAAACACAAAATTAACAGAAGAAATAATTCCCTTTTCAGTTCCAGAACTCTAAGCAAATACAGCCTCAAAACAAACTTCAGAAAACTGTTCGTGTTTACTTGCAAGAAAAATTTAAACCCGGCAGTTTCAAACTAACTTTTGTTGTTAAATGGTGTGGGAAAAAAAGCGAAAGATTACGGAATAGTAAGAGATCGTGCTAAGACTGCAGATTTTAGCCAACCTTCTGTACTTTGAAAAAAGAATGAATGGTTTCTTGACTTTATAGTAATTGCAAGTGCGGCGTAACTTAATAATGATCCCTTTCTCGACATTTATGACTTTTTAAAATGTGGCTAAGACTAATATCATAAATTCTTTACTCCAGTTCTAAATGGTTCATTCCATATTTTAATGAAACTTTGTTTCGACTTGTTAAAGTTTGCTAATTCATTTAGGAAGGATATTTGGCTCTCTAAGGGAAAAGAAAAGTATTCAAAGTCGAGATTAACCCTTACCTCTTCCGTCCCGAGCCGACTTTTATTTTCTAGACCCTTTAAAACCGGCCCTATTTGGGACAAGAATTAGACTCTCCCAACTTGGGTGGTCATTTACCCCACCCTTTGCTATAATCTTCATTTAAAGCGCACGGAAATGGGTTGTGCTTGGAAAGAATAATTGGATCTCTTACTGATTGTAGAACCTTACCTCCCTTCAAAAGAAGCCAACCGCCTCAAACCGGCTTTCGTCGTTCTTAAGGGAAAATATTTAGACCGCCTCGCTTGGTGTCTGAGGGTTAAATGAACAGAGATGCCTTTAAGAAATTCACTTAATTTTGTATTATAAAATCTTGAGAATAAGCCTGAAATTTTTATTAAATCAATTTATAACACAAAGATAGTAGCCTGAGTGCTGATGAAAAAATGTAAATAAATTGATGTTTTTCACTCGAGGTTCCATCTTTTTTTATTTGTTTGTACGCTTGAGAATACCATATTTTATTCTACAATGTTGAAGGAAATTTCTTATTTCTTATGAGTTATTAAAATTAATCTATTAATTAATCTTGATAAAATTCTATAATGTTTTGACATTATAGAATTTTATCAAGGAATTGTTTTTCAAAATAAAGCCCATTCTGGTCAGTTGGTAATAAACTGTTTTTTAGCCATAAATCACACTTAAAACAAAATAGAAATTTGAAAAGTATTTTCCCATGTTTTAATCAAGAAATGAAAATCAAAAAATATTTTAAAAGCAATTTTTAAAAAATCGGGGTTTTAATGGCTAACGTAACTATTTTTATATCATAAATATAGTAATGTAAATAAAAGCTTATTTACGCTGTTAAAAACTGCAGATTTGGGATAGCGTTATCAGTACATTTTCATAAAAATGTACTGGTCAGTATGAATTCTGAAATTAGTAAATAAACCAAAACAAAGAAAAAATACTAATTCAGAAAATCTACTTTTATTACTGGCTTTCCTAATACGGCTTACTCTCTTTCTTTCTCTTTTATCTCTTCATTTTCATTCAGGATTAGAATTCTTTTCATAATTTTGAATATATTTTAATGCTGCAATTCTTTTTAAATATTTTAAAGTTTGGTAAGGAAGCTGTTGGTTCAAAAGTCGTCTTTATCATCTGAATTTGGTTCATATTTATGAGGTTCATTGAAAATAATCATTATGTTGCTTCATGTTATTTTGCAAAATAGAAAGTTAATGTAATAAAAGTTACAAGACTTAATTTGAGTTTTCACTCGCTATATAAACCTAAGGTTCGCACTGGATGCCATCTGATTATTTCTCAAGAAAAAACGACAGCAAAAATTACATATACCGAAAGAAATTAGTCTGAATATTTTAATTACCTACTTTAATCAACTCAACTTCGTATTTCTATCAAAACTTTTTATGAAATAATATAATTTAAAGATGAAAACAAAATGCAGTATATACATAAATGAAATCTTTTATATATTACAGTTGAAAAGAAATCTTAGCAATTTCTAATCTTGTCGTTATTGGAAATTAATGACAATTTTAATGAATTATATCTGTATATTGAATATAAATTATTTCATTTATGCCTTTAACTCCTTATCCATTCGATTAAGAAACAGGAAGCTTAGTCTTTTAGGAAACATATAAATAACTCCTACCTATACTTATGATAATCCGTCATCGACTGCTGTGGACGGTATTTTTTTATATTCCTTACCCTTCATGCCTGGGGGCGTAGAAAAAATCCTAATTACGGAATAAGAATCAGGCTGTACCATAAATCACGGCCTGGCGTATGTTAAATCCGATGACAAATAATCAAAATGGTGGTATGTCTAGAAATGCATGACTTTTTACTTTCTCGTATACGAAGTATACAAAGAGAAAGTACTGTAATCGTCAAAAAATTCGAACTCGAGATTTTGACGAATCTCCGCGTTTCAGACCTCCCCGAATCCGAAAAACACAATTTTGGAATTATGTCTGTCTGTGTGTCTGTGAACACGATAACTCGAAAACTGTGAGAACTACGGAGATGAAATTTGGTATGTGGTCTTTTAACATAATTTGTAGGTTTCTATCAAATTTTGGACAAAATCCGTCCACGGGAAGTCTGTCTGTATGTCCGAAGTCATGTGAACACTATAACTCAAAACCTTGAATAGCTAGATGGATAACATTTGGTACACAGTTTTATCGTTATGAATGTAGGTCCGTATAAAGTTTTGGGCCAAATCCGTCAAAGGGTTGACTGTCTGTCGGTCTGTATAATTTACTATTGAAACCAATCCGCTATCTCCACGCGCATGCGTACGGAGGCAATCTTCTGAGCTCGTGAAAGGAGTGAATTACGTCAGTTTGTCCTTGAGACGGCAAGAGTGAAACCTAGAAGTGTGCGATAGATGCGTTTTAATCGGTACGCATCTCTTTGAATTCTTTACCTAGATATTTTTTAATCACTATAATGAAAAACCTTCTGATAGTCATTGGATTCTGGATAACAGTAGGTTCGAATTTTTTTAGCCACGTGGGGGAAGGAGAAACGGCACCTTTTGGGGGAAGTATACGAGAAAGTTTAGGGGAGAACACTCTCGCCGGTTTGGAGAGAAGATACATTTTCACTTGTCTTCCTTGTTTCAACAAATAGTAACTTCTGTAACCGAGCATCCTCTTCGTTCTGCTAGGAGGGAATTTAAAACCAGCCGAACGTCAACTGTCCATCCTACGTCTTCATCTCTTCCTGATCTCACTATTCTTTTTCTTTCGAGATGGAAAGTCTCTTTCCCCCAGTTCAACATTCAACTTCGCCTCCTTTTCAGCCCATCATCCCCTAATGAACTCAGAACTAGTTTAGTGTTCTTTCAGGATTTTCTTCCAAGATCCACCATGTTTCATCTTCTTCAACTAGAGTTCCATCATCTAACTCTTCTTCAAAATCGAACTTTTTGAACTCTTTGCGGCCCATTTCTCTGTTTTTGTGTACATATTTTATTATTGTATTAATTTTTTGAATCTTTATTCTTTCGTTTTTTTAATTTTTTGAATGGAATTTTTTTTACTCATCTTACAGTTTTTCCGTTGCATGTTCATTTTATTCTTGTCCAGTTATTTCATGCGCAATTGTGTAATTTTGTGTTTTTTCAAAGTTTTATTTATAAACATAATCTGTGTAATGTAACGCACAATAGCAATCATTCCTAATGGAATAGCTCCTGTCAACATTTGTAAACTTGCTGCGTTTTTAATTAGGCAGCGGTGTAAAGGAATTGTCGCACAATAGCAATCCTTCCTAATGCAATAGCTCCTGTAAACATTTGTAAACTTTTTACGTTTTTAATTAGGCAGCGATGTAGAGAATTGTCGCACAATAGCAATCCTTCCTTATGCAATAGCTCCTGTCAACATTTGTAAACTTGTTGCGTTTTATAATTAGGCACAGTGTAGGGAATTTGGCAAGGTCAAAGAGAGGTCACGCCTTCGGGTATTTTGGTTATTCTTCCACTTCATGTCCGCGACACTGCTTCGATAACCTTAAGGTTACAGTTGCAGGGGCATGGAGTGGTGTTATGTTATATCTACTTTGTTGCCATTTTAAAGTTAGGAATTTTGATGTTTGTTTCGAAATAACGCTCGTTTTGCTTCAAAATGGGACATCAATAATTAAACTAAACTTTTATGTTCTGTGACGCAGCTTCAGATTCCACTGACTAATATAAATGGTTCACACTGGCAACATAAGTACCTCAAGGATTTTAGGGAAAAAAGAAGCAAAATATACTATATGCGTGGGCAAAATTTTAATTACATACTGAAATCAGCTGTAGTTTTTATGTTGCTTAAAAAATTGCCGGAAAAAAAGATAAAATCTAGCAGAAAAAAATAAGATACAAAATATAAAATCTTTGTTAATTACAGTTGATGAGGACGCGCTAAGCAATTTCCTATCTTTCGAAATACATTATTTCAACAAACACGAAAATTCACTGCTAGAAATTGCTATCAGCTATTGAAAATTAATGATAACTTTAATGAATCTACTCTGTATCCTGAATAAAACCTACTTCATTTGTGCCTAAACTTCCCAACCATCCGTTTAAGAAACAGGAAACTTAGTCTTTCAGAAAATATTTTAATGAACTCGTACCTGTACCTATACTTATGATAATCCGTCATCGTCTGAGCGGTAATTTTTTTTTAATATTCCTAACCATTCGAGCCTGAGGACGTAAAAAATAAATTCCTATTGCGAAGTAAGAATCTGGCTGTATCATAAATCACGTGAGAAACGTTAGCAAGTCGTTTAAATCCCTTTATTAATAGCTGCGCATGTAGTAAAACGTCGAAATTAATTTAATATAACGTCTAAGACGGATAAAATTACTGTAAAGAACTCTTTTTTTCATACTTCGAAGAACCAGTTTTTTTCATAAAACGTTAAATGAAAGAAATTTCTATACTTTCTTTGTATTAGCGAAAAAAATATTAATTTTTTTCTACCTTATAGAAGAAAACTCGAGAGAAAAAAAGCACTCCATTACGGTCACTAGATTTTGTGTTGCATTTTAACAGTTATTAATTATTTTCTGAAGGTGTGAACTTATGTTTAGAAAGGAAGTAAATAAGTAGTGAAAAAAAGAAGAAATCTTCATCTAGCTTTTCAATAAACTTCATATAAAGTTAATAAATTGCTTTTTATGAAGGAGTAAAGCATGTTCAAAAAATGTAATCAGTGATGAAAGTAAAGTTCCCCTGCTATATCGAAATGGTAATGAAGTACATTGAGCTAAACCTTTCTTTATTCGAGCATCACTTTACGCTTTTAGTTGAGAATAATTGCAATAGAATTATTCATTTACGTTCTAAGGATTTCGCTTGATTTATTGGAGCATTAATTTACTTTTATGGCTTTTTGGGATATTGCGCGCATAAATTTTGTTAAAAGCATGCATAGTTTCCGATCTAAGATGCTAAACTAGATGGATTCAAGCGCAAATGAGCACTAGCTATCTATTATGTTAATAACATTGAAGTCTTTATTGTATTCGTTTATTCAAATTTAAATCCTTAATCATGTTTTTTCACTTATGTTATTTAAAACTTTCTTGCATTCGTAAGTACTGCTTGGACATAAAATAATGCTTGGTTTAAAGTACCGCATCCGTATACCGATTGTGGTATAAAAAAATACTAATTTTAAATACTTTAATTTTTGTTAGTAATTTGAAAGATTTCGAATATATTTGCACTTAAAAAGATGTACACTATTAAGTATTAAAGATATTTAATTACAAAAAAGAAAATACAGAAGAAACAGAAGAAGTAAACAATATCGATAACAATATACCTTTTGCGTGCAATGACGCAGCATCCAGTGATTGCATCAACAATATTGTCTAAAATCAACTAACCAATTAAGATACAATCAAACAACAGAAATCCTATTTCAATAAAAATTAAAACACATTAAGATGAAAGAAAATGGGAAAAAT
>BGPR01044639.1:0-12553 GCA_013235015.1 Araneus ventricosus | reverse complement strand
TAATACATAACATTTTACGTTAGACTTGATTATGTAAGTAATACATAGAGGAACCGGTGTAAAAACGGGCACTGGTGTAAATATGGGCACCCCTCCACGAGTGTCTACACTGTAAAAAATATCCGTTTTTTTTCCCGGACTTTTTCCGTATATTTGACGGTTTAAAGCTGTTTTGTTCACAAAACGGTTTTTCACCGTTTTCCTCTCCAGCCATAAACGGTTTAAAACCGTCAGTTCAAATTCTATTTTTCGTCATACGGTATTGCTTTCCGTACGATATCTTTCCCTTTTCTTAAATGTAATTTTATTGCATTCATTTCATGTTTTTAATAGGGTTCCATCTCCGCTGTTGTTTACACATGTTGCAGTAACGTGTTATCACTCATGAAAGCTAACCTTAAAACACGTGTTCTGGCAATAGTTGATTTTTACATCACTAGGTGGCGCTACTAGAGCTATAGTTACTTTAAAACTCAAATAGATTATTTTTACTTCATTTTATGAAGTCGCCGGTGGTCTAGTGGTTAGAGCGACTGCCTTTTATTTCTAAGAACGCGGTTTCGATCCCCGGCTCGGAGGAGTTAGAAGTTTTGTCACCATCTTGCATCGAAATCGTCCAAGTAAGTTCAATTAAAAATTATATTAATTAAACTAATTGAAATTAATAATTAAGCCTTGATTAATTAATATTCCTAATTGATAATACACATCAGCACATTTCAACTCAACTCGACACAGAAGGAGAAAAACTACTCAACTCAATCGATAACGTCACTTACTTCGATGACTTAATTTTTACGGAGAAAACTTGATTTCATACGGTTAAAAACCGTTGTGACTACGGATTTACTTCCTAACTTTTACGGGGAAAACTTGTTCCTGTATGGTAAAAAACCGTTGTGCCTACGGATTTACTTCGTAACTTTTACGGTTTTGCACAACCAACCCAGCTGCCAGTTTAAAACCGTAAATTTTACGGGATTTTTTTTTACAGTGTATGGGACTGGCCTCCAGGACTGTAGATGGCGCTACTTGTTGATATAAGATAAAAGATAACAGTTGGAACCATTCTTTCAAATAGTGTGGATGCAGCGTGAGTTATTGAGCGAATTGGTGTTTGTTCTGGACTGCGCAAACTTTTGACAGGTATGTGAAATCGTTTTCTTTTCATGTTCTTATGGTTAGTTTAAAATAATTTTACAGTGATATCCGGAAAGCAGAGGTCCTAAGCTACTTTTAGAAGCACGCCTTTAGTCACACACGCTTTTTGGTTACATGTGATAGTGGCCATCTTTCTTAGGTTTGGTTGGTGTATATATGGGCACCCTTTCAATGCCAATTGATGAGGCTGCTGGAACATCGAAATGTTCCCCGGGAACTTCAAATACAGTTTCTCCGTTCGACATATCTCCTGTTCCCAACATTAAGAAGAGAACCATTACTCGTGGACGCAAAGCAACAAAGTCCAGCCTCATCACTGGATCACCATACAAGGATCAGTTGACCAAGTCTCTTCAGAAAAGCGCTCCTAAGAAGACGTCCTTGAGTGTTCCCTGGGTAAGAGACCGGCAAGGGGGCAGGGGTGGGAAGACCAAAGGCCTTCAAAAAAAGAAAATTCGACCCACGAAACGATACGATTCACCATCGGACTCATCAAACTACTATGATCCTCTTCCTGTGAACAGCGATGATGATATCAACCTGGATATCAACGATGGGGATAAACCAGACTCGAGCGAGGCAACTTGCATCTTTTGTGATGGAAAGTTCTCTGAAGACACTCGCGGGGAAGTGTGGGTTAAATGTGTTATGTGCCAAATGTGGGCACACTTAGATTGTGCCGGGGCTGAAACAGCCAGTTATGTTTGCGATTTCTGTAAATAATTTTTTTCTGTAATAAATAAATTCTCTACTATTTTGTATTGTTTCATCCTGTTTTTAAACATTTTAAACTATTTTTTGTGACTCTTTTGGAGAGGGCCCATATTTGCACCCCATTTTTTTTGGTGCTTTTTTAAAAGCTTTTTGTAAATCTTCGTTTTCGAATTGAAATAATTGGTATTAATCATTGTTTTGCCTCCTCTCATTTAGTAAACTTGTAATAGTTGTTAATGAAGGTCAAAAATCCGGAATTTTTCAAAATGAAAGTAACTTTAAGTCAAAAACAAAAGAGGGTGCCCATATTTACACCTTTTCCTCTAACATTGTACATTAGACTTGATTATGTAAGTAAATACTTTTAGAAATATATTACTAATTAAAAGGGAAAATTCAGCATGTCAAACTCAGGGGATAAGGCCAAATAAAAATGGTTTAAATTTATGTAGGATACAAATTGAACTTCGTTTTTCGAAATGTAGCACAATATAAGAAAAAGCAAGTAAAATGGTAAAAAAAAATTCCCCATTAATTTGGCAAAACTCTAAAAGTATTTTTAGCTATTTTGATCTGACTTGAGCCAATAACACTATGAGATAGTTACGCTTTTAGAACAGTGTTATCACCGAGGTAATGGTTTACAAGTAAGCACTTTCAGAAATCAATCAACTAATTGAAAAAGTAAACTAAGAATGTCAAATTTTAAAGACAACAGAGGTCAAATAAACAAGGTTTTACTTTATACCCAAAGAGAAATTCGTTTCTCGAAATGCAGTACAGTATAAGAAAGAGCTAGTAAAATGATAAAATTTGTGTTTACTTCGTTTATTGGCAAACACTGGCCTAAATATAGGGTGAACGGACTGGCAGGGAAGGACCTGATGTTTTAGGACTCCTCGATTCGAGGTGTTACAAGTACATCAGCACAGAGACACTGATATTGGTTATCTTCCAGGATTGAAAAACAAATGGTACTTTCCCGTTAGCCGGGAGCAAGCGAAAAATCGCCAAATAATGTGTAATTCCGCCAAATTTCTTACAACCATTCTCTTGGCGACTTGGCTCGCGTTTGGTTCACAATTGGCGACATTTGCGCCCGGCTAACGGAAAATCGTTTCGCTCTTGGCGACTTGGCTGTTCACAATTGGCGACATATGCGCCCGGCTAACGGAAAATAGCTTCGCTCTTGGCGACTTGGCTGTTCACAATTGGCGACATTTGCGCCCGGCTAACGGAAAAGTACCAAATAAATTAATTTATTAATAAAAGCAATTGCTAATTTACAAATAATAATAATATTTTGTCAAATAAATATGTAGATAAATGCTGAATTATTTCCATTCTCCTTCTTAATTATAAAATCCCTTAAAATCAACTGACAGCATCGTAAAGAGTGATTAAGCATCCCAAAATAAATGAAATATTTTTATTAGCACTAAGAGAATAAACAGAAACCCGAACTAAAATAATTATTCTGAAAATTTCGATGAAATTTTTATAGCCTAGACAGTTAAAAAATATTTATATTTTTGTCCATAAGCCTTGATGAATCCGGAAAAAAAAATGAAAAATCTCACGACATGATATGCTTTACCACGCTTCCTTGTAACTATGATTCATAACATAAGAAGCCTGCCTTAAGGCATGATTTGCAAGCAACTCTTTAGAGTTAGTTTGCTATTATTGTTGAAGATGTGATTTATAAGACCAACAAAACAATCATCTTGTATCTTTGCGTGACAGTCATTGATTTGTTAGATTAACATTCCGATTAGAGGCTAGATACATATATTGGATATACACTTGATTAGACTTATGTCTGAGGAGACGCTTCTGCTAGCATAGCAATTTCCAAACTTCTGCTCTGCAACTATAGAAAGATATCTTATCCACTATGTTAGATTTTATCTGATTTTAAGATCATATACACGGCGGACTCGGCACCAACAATCCCCTACCCTCGAATCCAGGAGTGACGTTAGAGTCCCCCCGACGGGGGGGGCGGGCCTCCCCGAGAGGGGGCACGATCTGCTGTACAAGGGGAGGGTATAATGATGACCCTCTCAAATTGTCGCCAGATTTTTATTTTTCTACTAGCTGAATAGCCTGTTGCATAAACGGGGTACAAAAATTTGTCCCGACGGTGGGACACAGCAACCCCGACAGGGGGATTTTTCCCCCCGAACACCCCACTGGCCCACGCCTGCTCTAATCTAGAGGTCCAGATAGGTATATGTCATCCCTCCCACCCACACTTATAGTCGAAGTAAAAGATTTTTAATATGTCTCTAGGTGCTTTTAAGTCGAAGTGTTTGCATCTTTTAAATACATGATATGTTTTATTTTGCCTTTCTACAACATTTTAGATTTTTATGCTATTTGATTTTCCGTGTTCTTATGTACTCGACCAGTTTTTTGGCGCCGTGTTTGATTTATTTTTATCTTAAGTGTTGCATTTTCTTCTAAATATCAAGTGTGTATAGACTCGCTGTTTGCGTGTTTTGACTTTTTGATCCTTGCTTTTTGGAAATGAACTTTAAATTTAAAAAAAATACAGCTTTTGGTGTCATAGTGTGTCTTAAAGTTTTGTGATTATGTGTATTCGTTTTTAGTTATATATACGTTTGCATAAGTTTTATGATTTTATGTATTCTCTGTGGTCTACTTTTTGCTTTCTAAGGCATATTTTTTTATTTTTTATTTACTCATTGTGACTTTTGTTCTTTGTGTGTTTGTCAGCACTCTGCAAATGGATTTTTCGCTGTAGTGTGCTTTTCTAAATAAATAAATAAATATATACATTAAAAAAAGATGTAAAAATGCGACCAAGAAAGCATGTTCCGTCAATTTTCGAGTATCAAGTAATCAATTGCCATTTTCATATGATTTTCTAAATAGCACACAATTCATTCGAGCAGTGATGAAGGCATTTAAATATGAAAGGCCTGTCAGCATATCATTTTCTCCTTGACAATGCTATCACTGGCAGTGAAATTTCAATCGATATTTCCGGTGTTCGAACAAAAAAGAGCATAAAATTAAATTTGAAAATCTGTATTCCTTTATTTGATTAATTTCCTGGATGCGATAGTATTCAACAGGTTGCTTTCATTATTTATTATTTCCCACGTCGTCCAGCATACTCAAAAGGTGTAAAGCCTGACAGGTTTTAAAATATAGCGAGGTTCAAATCGATTTCGAAAGACATCTCTGAGGTCTGACAAAAATACGAGCTTAATCCTACGTTAGACGCAGATAATCTCTCAGATCGCTTGACTACATTTGGTATTCCTACTTAGAAACAGTCGCATCCTTTTACCTATCTTTAGAGAGCTTCATCGATTGGAATGAACAAAATTTTTGCTTACTTCTTTATTTAAAGAAAAGCACACTACAGAGAAAACTCCATTTACAGAGTGCTATAAACAACAAACATACTAAGAACAAAAGCCACAACGAGTAAATAAAAAAATGCACTAGAAAATAAAAGTTAAACGCAGAGAATACGCAAAATCATAAAAATTTTGCAAACGCATATATAATTAAAAAAGAAAACGCATAATCACAGAAACATTAAAACACACTATGATTCTAAAAGTCGTATTTTTTAAAAAATTAAAAGACCATTTCCAAAAAGCAAGGGTTAAAAAGTCAAAACACGCAAGCACCGAATCCTCTAAAAACACACCAGGAGTTTAAAAATTTAAAGACGAAAATACACACTTTAGATAAAAAATAAATTGCAACACGGTGCCAAAGACAATACAAAAATTAAAACCTACAAAAACATTAAACACTCGTCGACAAAGGCCGAAGCTACAATACCGATCTCTTTGATCTCCGCACCAAAAGCGAGAGTTTCTTTCTTTTTTTTTTAAAAAAAAAAAGATAATAAAGATTATCTTAATTATAAGATAATCTTAAATTATCTTAATTATAAGATAATCTTCTTGTCGTATAAGATAATCTTAAATTAAAGATTAAGACATTGCCAATAGAAAAAGAGTATGTGATCTGAGAGACTGACGCGCCGAATATGAGGCAAATAATAACCGCGCCTGAGGAAGGTATTTTTTATCCTTCCAATGCCCCTTGGTCATTTGTTGACTGCATTTTGCTCAGTTCTCTTATAATATTCCTGAAAGCAGCCTTTTCTTTCCATCTTTGTTTAACCCTTCGTAAGTCCGTGGGAAGCACACTTATCACTAAGTTCATTCAACTTTTAAACGCCCATGGAAAGCTATTTTAAAAACTCTGATTAGAGCTGCTATTTGTTAATACATACAGAAACAAAAGATATCAATAAATTATTTCACCACATAATGTGGTTTCGGTGATCAAATTAGTAATTAATTAATTATTATGATGATCATTATAAGACAGTCATGTTCTAACTCCTAACGCTAAAAAGAAGGTTACCGTAAGTTGTCGCTAAATTTTTCCTATGAAACAAAACCCCAGCTATTTCATTTTCTGATCTAAAACCATAACGAAATTTCTTGATTTGTTAACTAATTAATAATTATGCAAATTAATTAACAAATCAAATGAATTTAATCTAATAAGCTAAATGAATTTCTTTTTTTAAAACCAGTCTGAATCCCAAAATATTTTAATATACCAATGGCTAGGGGAAAAAATGGTCTTTAGAAGCTTAACATCATTTCAGTATGAAGGGTCTGTCGTTTACTGTTTCAGGAAGTACTAAGGACACTAATGAAATTCTCATCCATATGCCTGATATTCAACAATATCTAAAACAAGTGGCCATTTACTTGTTTTGATTAGATGAACATACAAGCTGTTCAACAAGTTGGTATAACCTTAAAGCTATTCTGCTATATTATAAAATAAATAAAAATAATTAATAAAGGGAATTATAAATGTGGAAGAGTGAAAAATAATATGTCTGGCCTCTGATGAAGTCATTCACCAGATTCTTACTTCTTGTCGTTATCTGCTATTATTTTTCACTCTTCCACGTTTATAAATTATTCTCTTTATTAATTATTTTTATTTATTTTATACTACGCCATTTTTTCCTGGTACTGCACTTGCGCACACCAATTAAATTGCTTATATTAATTTTTGTCTTTGCAGATATTCATTTTTTGTCTTTTTGGATATTCATCACTGCTATATTATAGCTTCTTCGAAAAGAAACATACAGTTTTAACCTTTAAAAGGCCGATTTAAAAAAAAAAATTGATCGAGAAATTTTTACTTTAAAAATTCCCATTTTGTTTTAAGTATGGTTTATGGCTAAAAAACAGTTTGTTACCAACTGACAATACTGGGCTGTATTTCAGAAAAAAATTCCTTGATAAAATTCTATAATGCCAAACACAGATGAATTTTAATAAATAATAATACGGATAAGGAATTTCCGTCAACATTGTAGAATAAAATAGGGTATTCTCAAGCGTAAAAAAAGAGCTAAAAAGATGCAGCCTAAGTGAAAAACATCAATTTATTTATATATTTTTTTTATCAGCACTCAGGCTTCCATTTATATGTTGGAAATGGATTTAATAAAAATTTCTATGTATTCTATTGCCAACAACAGGCATTAGGGCCTCAGTCTTATTCTCAGGATTATAGAAGACAAAATTGGGTATGCTTCTTAATGGCAACACCCGGCGTTTAAGGGTTTAAACGTGTTGATCTCTGAAAAACTTTCATCAGAGAAGTCATCCTGCTTCTTTCTAGTTTCTGGAGATCTATCACTGACTAGGGATGACGGTTATTACGAAAATAATCGGCTTTCGGTTATTCAGGTTTTTTTCACCTCCGGTTTAACCTGGCGGTTATAACCGCTCAAAATAACCAGTTTTTTTAAATAACCGGTTTTCGGGTGTTTTTTATAAAAAGAAACGCCATTTGTAGACAAAATTTGTTATTAATACTGTTTTTACAAGAAATCAATCAATTTGCCAATATTTATCTGTTCAAAAAAACTTTTTCAGTAATCCGCCAACCAACAAACACATCGAGGAAGCGATTGTCGTTGATTGGCCTAAGATGATGAAAATCAAAGCTTCATAACTTGGTAAATTTTAGTCTAATCGAACCTAAAGTCAAGCTTATTTTCCGATCCGGTTTTTTTGGCAGGTTATTGGATTTTGTAAAAAAATAACCAGTTATAATCGGAACAAAAAAATAACCGAAAAACCGGTTAACTGAAAGTAAAAGAAAAAAAAACGGTTTTCGGTTAAAACCGGTAGGTTTTTCCCATCCTTATCACTTACGCTTCAAATTTGTGAAGCACAAAATGACCTTCCTTTTTCGATACCACGTAACCATTTATCAATCTTTCTTCTTCCAGATAATATTCCTTTTGACTTTCCAAACAGTCAGCTTTTCATTCCAGCTGTGTTGACAGCATTCAAACGTGAAGTTCTGTGAACATATCGTTAACTTCTTCAAAATGCAACAACAGAAACATAATTTTCGTCGACATGTAACGATATCCAACAAAAGCAGCACAAACTAAGCGACCATCTGTGCACTTAGGGTACTCAACAGGTTTGTGCTCTTTTCAAGTTATTTTACGCTCTTCTAAATAGATTCCAAAAGGAATACACAAGTTTAAAACACGTTATCTCCGAAGAACTTCCGTATGAGCAATTTTTACCATCCTTCTCTCTAGTCGTTAAAGACCTATCGTGTACCATTTACCATTAAGATGGACAAAGCGGCCTTCGCCTTTCAGATCACTTTTCATACCATTCAACAGTTTGGTGTATCTTCGGAGCTATTTTATGCACCACTGAATAGCCCCAAAGGAGACGTGCAACCTTAAATCAATTTTTGAAGAACTTCCGTATGAGCAATTTGCCATTCTTCTCTCCAGTTTGCTGAAGGACCTATCATTCACGCTTCACATTCGTGACGGACAGAGTGGCCTTCTTCGTTTTTCGGATGCCACGTGGCCATCTGTCAACTTTACCGCCTTTTTGGTCGTGTCTTCCTTGTTGGATGGAACCTGGCTGCAACACTTTGGGGAGCAGAGATTGAAAGGGGGAAGGTCGGCATGGGGAAGTTAAGTGGTCGCGCGTGCGGCACAAAAGACGGGCCCTCGGTTCATATGGCTGCACTCGTCGCCATTGTAGGGTTCTCTGTGGGGGTTCCCTTGGACCTCCCGTCGGGACACGAGGGGTCGACACCTGCCCTGCATTTGTCCACGCCTTCTCTCGGTCTCCACGTACCCTCCTTTGATAGACCCATCATCCCTGGTAAGTAAATTACAGAAACGGGTCTCTTTCGGCAAGGATAATGCACGGCACGTGCATGCAATGGAGAAAAAAGCTCCTTTCGGATAGTGTTTTTGAATTTGAGGATGAGCCCATTTAAAAGAGAAGCGTATGTCTGAAAGGATAAGAGTGCATTTGCAGTTTGCATTAGGCCAAATATGGGTTCTAGACCTAGTTACTGATGGGTTTTTGGATTTCGGTACTTGAAACTCGGTTATAGTATTTGATTCTTCACGGGGCCATGCTTTGACTTAAATATAGGCTGTCCTGGCTGGAAAAATGCTAGCGGCTCATAGTCGTAGCAGACCCACGACCAGGGTTGTCACAATAACATAGGATCATTGATATTTGTAGATTTGCATTTTAAAAAAAGATATATCTGCCTCATTTACAAAAGTTTAGTTTTCGATCAACTTTTAATCATAAAATAGAAAAACTTTCGTCTATTAGGGAACTTGGAAATTTACTAATTTTAAAAGAACTATTTTGAGTCATCAAGCTTTCTTGAGGTGTATACTGCATTAATGTTGTTTCTAACTATTCCTGTTACCTCGCTTAGTAATTAGTGTTTATTTTCGAGAATAAGAGAAATTAAGTTAGATCCTTCCGAATACTAATGGTATTGGACAGGAATTTTTATATAAATTGCCCAATATATCTGGCTCTTAAGTCATGAAAGCAAAATTACGTCATCAAAAAATCATTTACTAAAAATACTGATATTTCCTTTATTATTTAAAGTATTTACTTTAAATTTTAATACAATGCTTCTCTAACATATTGTCTCGTATTTTGTAAGTTTCATTCAATTTGGTATAAAACTCTGCAAGTTATAAGCAAAACACACGCGGAACGATTTGGGATTTTTTTTGAGAATCCTTTGTATCTTCCCGAATATTTAAGTTATGGTTACGAAAATGCATGTAAATATTATGCACATCAAACATAACCATTGCTGAAAGTTTCACCTCGTTATCAGCTTTGTTTGACACGGTATGAGTTGAAACTTTTTTCGTCTTCATCACTTTCTGGTCGATCCCCTAAATACTCTCGTGATCGAATCTTCATTGTAAAATGTGAGTACAAGCCTAATATTTACATATTCGAAATTCTGTGAAATTCCATGCAGATTTACGGGAGATATTCGAAAAAATATGTAAATTTTAAACTGTCCACATTATATTGGCAACCCACAGTGCATATCAAATCTTGTAGGAAACTCTTTCGGAAGATTCCAAGAGCAGCTACAATTCTTCTTGAAGCAAACAGGAAAATACGCTCATTTATAGGCCAAGAAAGGCAACATAATTTAAACATATACCATAAATTTCAAATTAAGAATATTTCAGCGGAAAATCTTGTGAACACTTGCACGAAACGCGGATAGAAACCTTCACGAAGCTCTTTCCAAAGATTCCAAGCACACTAACAATTGTTCTCGAAGTAGACAGGACGTTCTTCCGAAGACCAAGAAAGGCAAAAAATAACGCATTATTCTTCGCGAACATAGCATACCAGAAAAAATGAAAGGCATTTCCAGCGAGGAAAAAGAAGAGCAGGAAAGAAGAAAGAAAAGACGTGGACGACGAAGAAGAACACAAAGATAATTCTCCCAGCGAAGTCTCTCTTCCGCATTAGAACAAAGGAACTTCTCCGGCTGGCAAATAGAAGCAAAAGCGAAGAATTTTTCCAGAGAACATCTCGGAGGGAGGAAAGGGTTTGAGATTGATCGGGACGAGGGAGTAAAAGGAAGGAGGGAGGAGGGGGGAGTAATGCATGTATGACTCCATCCCATTCACGTCGGTGGCGAATTGAATTAGGGGAGACTTTCCCCCGACACAAGAAGGGTCTTACACACTAATCGTATTTTTATGAGGCCACCGTCCACGCGATGATTTCATGAATAACCGATCACGTGGCCTCTATTTGCAAATTTTTAGGTTGGTTTCCCCTTTGATGTCTGCCATGCCTTCGCTGTCCATCGTGATATTCTTTTTCTCTTCGGGAGAGGATGGTTTCACCCAAGAACCAGAAAAAAATTATTGTATCATAATTTATATCTCGGTATTTTATACTTGTTTCATACACTATTTTCGTTTTCTTGTCCTTATGTTGTCTGCTGAGGACTATTTTATGAAAAACGAATTTCTTCAGTATGTTAGGATAATCCAATTTTTCTCAGTTGAAGCTAGTTTCATCTGAAGTAACATCAAACTTTTAGGAAAATCTGATGATGCCACATCCAATTGATTTTGACTAGTCCAAGCTAGTGCTGTCTAAAATCAATGAGGAATTCTCAGACACAAATGACCTTATGTCTATCCCTAATATGAACTTGTTTCTCGTAGCTAAACTAGATTTGAAAAGAATTGCATAACATATAAGCATGACATTTTATATGTTTTCTGTTTCTGTCTAAAATCTTATGTAAATAAAATCTGGAATGAAAAATTCGAAGAAACTGGGTTTCGTAAAAAATCATGATCAAGCATGCTCACACTTTCAGGACGCAAAAATTCTCCCAAGAAGAACTTCGGTAGAATTCCTCCCCATTTTTAAGCACAATTAAATATGAAAATCATCTTAATTTAAAATAATAAATCTTTGTTTACCTAAAAACTTCACTAAATTACATATTTTTTAATTATACTTAATATATGCTTTATTTTCGAATGCGTATTAAACACACATATCCAAAACTAGAATCAGAAAGACGGACATTGAGCGAAGAACACTGAGCTTTGAGGGACTTCTGAAAAAGAAATGAAAATAAGATCGTAAAATAGTGAAATGTGATCATAGTTCTTAAAAATGCCTTTGAAAAAGAAACAGAAGAAAAAATTTGCTGTCGGTAGGAAACGGATGCCTATGCGATTCACAAAAGAACAATGCGAAGTTCGAGTGTTTAAAATTCTATCACTAATTCTCTTAATAAATGTTAGACGACAGTTATTTTTTGAGTAAGTGTTTAAAGTGTATAAATTTTAACCATGTTAAATACACATGTTTAAGATGAAATCCGCTGGCGAGTGCTGGATGGCCTGAAAGGTGGGAAGTTACAAGCCAAAATGAAAGAAATTTACTTAATAAGTTAATGAATTTACTCTTTTCTTTATGTTTAATCAAATTGCTTTTAATCGCTATTGGTTTTCTCGTTGCGCGAAATATAGGCAGCCCAGAGTAGTGTCTCAATTATGGTGTTTGAAGTTATTGACAAATAGAACAGAACCACATTCCGGAACTAACAGGACGTCTTCTATTTGGGAACTGTCTTCTCTGCTCGTTGCAGCCTCTAGCCAGAATCTCGCTAGACCATATATCGCTGAAATTGGTCTCTGTGGGAAAAGATCCACATTGTGGCTTTCTCTCACGTTCTCTTACTATCAATCTCGATCGGACTGACGATGATTTGGATTTTATTC
>BGPR01044638.1:0-12553 GCA_013235015.1 Araneus ventricosus | reverse complement strand
TTTTATTATACTTGCTTTTGTACGTTCTCCAGTTTAGAAATCTATTTATTCATCTACTACTTACAAAGCGCTGAACGCATTTAATAACAGATATGTTAAAAAAGAACAACTACCACCAGTATTTCAGTTAAACGGTGTATTGATATAAATCTTCGAAACATTCAAGTACACCCCATCGGAAATACAAACGCATTTAAGTACTCGCTTGCAAATTTCTTCTAGACAAACCCTGCGCCTTAAGATAATAGACGTATCTCCGAAGTTAATAAAGCAGTTCAGCATTTCCTCAATATCTCGAGAAATGGCAACAATATCATAATTACCTCTCCCCTAGAAATTCAAGCTATAATCAAAAAGATGAATCCAAAAAAATCACCCCTTTTCCTCAACAAAAATGTGCTTCTGTTTAAGCAGATTCTTCGTCCGATCCTTACTTATGCCTCGCAAATCTGGGGTCTTGCTGAAAAAATCATCTCAAAAAACTGCAAATAATGCAAAATAATATCTTGAGGATCATGACCAATGCTCCTTGGTATGTACGAAATGATGTTATACACAAAGACATCAAGCTGGAATCAACAGAAAATCATATCGAAGTTATCTCAAGGAAGTTCTTCCAGCAAATCACCAGAAATACTAATCCAACGATTTTAGAACAATTGAATTTCACTAACAATAACGGAAAATATCCATTCCCTTATACTACAACTAAATGGACCCTCCCGCTCAAGCCTCCATAATGAATTTTGCTCCCATTTGCCTCCCACTACTCTCATTCCAATTCATTTGCTCCATTTTTTTCTGATTAGCTTCTAGCTATTTTTTTGTTTGTTTGATTTGTGTTTGTATCTCCTCTGAATCACCTCCAGATTTTTAATTGCTGTTGCACTCATTCTGAGTAAAAGTACCTCGCCATTGACACTCGAATAACGTCTAATGTCAGTCAGACGTACGTGAATTCTCTGGAAAATATTTTTATATATTTTAAAGTCTGAAGTAATTTACTCAGGCTCATAACTTATTTATAGTTAGCGAATTCCTACGTAGCCTTTCGTAAATTCGTATTCGAAACAGATTTGTAATCTTATGTTACGTAATCTTAGTTTACGTTATCTTTCATATGGCTGAGTTTATATAACCTGTTTCCGCATTTTAATCCAACTCTACTCTATCCTTGAGAATGTGATGTGTGATATATATATGGCAAACAAATGATATCATTGATAGCAAATAAATGTCGCTATGTGGTGCTGCAATAGAATTTTCAACGAAACAATCTCTACTACTAATAAAGCAAAATGTGTGTGTGTGTCTGTGTTTTTTATATTTTTTTCTGGCATTCTTCGATTTTAACAAGAACATTTTAAAATTTCATAGATGAATTAAAGTTTCTGAAATATTTTTCTGACGTATAGGGGCAGTCGAAAGAATTCAATCTTTTTTATGAGCCACATCAATATTTTCACCACCGTGGGTAATTTTTGTGACTTAAGATGCAATGAGTAACAAATAAATCATTTTACATTATAGTATATTTAAAAACAGCTAAATATCGTTGTTCAAAAATGAAGTCAAATTGTAGGATAATATACAAAAGATGCTTGCCGCGAAGTTTCTCATACAATTATTAAATTGGAATTTGATAAATTTAGATTCGCTCGCTTTAAGTAGTGTAAAACTGAAACTAACAAAAATCACAATAAGGAATTTCCGTCTATAACTAAATTTTAGACGGACTAAACATGTTTAACTTAATAATAGTATAATAATTCTATTCTTTTTAGATTTAAGGAATTTTTCAAAATATGGGGAGGGTCAATCTGACGGCAAAGTTATAAGTCTTCTTGTTGGAGACAAATGATAAGATCAGACTTCTAAATGCGGAAGGTTTCATAGGTAAAGACAACATTCCAAACTTTACCAAGTCCAAAGTTGGAACTCGGTAATTTGAAAAATAATAAAAAAGTAAAATTAAAAGAAACTGTCTAAAATTTGAATTTTGTTTCCCTATTAGCACAAGATATTCTACAGTATCTTCACAATGTAGCTACGATAGTCTGAAAGTTACACATCATACAGATATCGTATGAATATTGTTGGGCATCTTGTGAAAAAGGATTTGTTCTTTTATCAGTGAAATAAATGGAAATATATATATATTATCGGCATCGTATCCAAAAGAACTCTCTGATTGGGTATGATAATATCATTTCTGTGAATTAATAACCATGATCATGATACTAACCATGACCATGATAATAACCTTTATTCGGTTATTTTTATATGTTTGGCAGAAAAACTGAGTCTGACTGTTGCGAAATAAAATTTAAAATAAACCACTATCGTAATTTCATTGTGAAAGATCTCGTTACTTTCACGTATGCGAAATATAGAAAGAGAAACTTCTGTAATCTGTCAAAAGATGAAAGTCCAGATTTTGATGAATCTCCACATTTTAGGACTTCCTGAGTCCGAAAAAGACATTTATGCAATTATTTTTATTAGGCACAATATCTCATAAACGAGATGAGCGGAGCAAATGGAATTTTTCATGTTGTCTTTAAACGAGAGTTGTAGATTTCTATAGAATTTTGAACGAAAACCCTCTGCGGAAGAGCTGTCTCTTAATTCACCCTTTTGCATGCGAAGACGATAAAACAAGAGCACAACGGGATACGTGTATACAATTTGGCATATGATTTTTGCACAGAAATGTTAGATTCGCATTACATTTTAAAAGGAATCTCTGCTTGGGGAGACTGTCTGATTAGTATTCCTTTTTGCATGCATGAAAGCGATGACTCAATCACTTGACGCTACATGCGTGAACTGTGGCATTGGACTTTTACACCGAAATTAGATTAGTGTTATATGTTGGAATAATGGAGATGGAAGGACTTACTGTTGCAAAATGCATATTCAATTCGTTTCATTTTCCGCAAAAGCCAAGCGCTAACCACACCATACAGAGGAAGTTAACGAGAAATTCGAGTGGATAATACATCTGCTCTATCTGTATATTTCCTATTGCTATTAGTTTTATTAATAAATTATCTTTTTTAAAATTTTTATTTGAAACATTAATTAATGGCTTTAGTTTTTGCTATTAAAAAATCTAAATTCTTACATTCAAAATTATTATTTTCGAAATTATTTTCTTATCTACACAACCTTTATTTAATAATTTATTTTTGAAATTAATTCATATTGAATTGTGTGAAACTTGTCGTAATTCAGACATCTGAAATTATATCATAGCTTATTTGATTTACAACATTTTGAAAATTTTGCTGAAATCATTTTTATATTATATTTGAAAGTGGGATTTATATGTTGAAAAGAAACTAAAACATCACTTATGTTATTCAAAAAGAAGTTAGAAAGTCCATTCATGATTCGGAATTTATCACATATAAAGTCTAAACATGCAACCCGCTTTTAGGCAAGATCTTTAGATTTCGATAAATTCAGACCACCATTCCTCAAGAGATTAATATCAGTTTTGCGATCAAATATAAATTGCACTCTTTTAAAAATAAAAAAAAAATATTCGTTAAATTTATTCCAATTTACTCCGAAAGAAAATGATATATAACTCTACGGCACAAATAGCTATATCACAGAACACGATTTTCATTCGGGTTTGATTTTATGCAATATTGTATCACACTTTATTTTTTTTATCTCCCGTTGTAACAGCCGATGAAGCCAAGCGTGAAATAAAAATATAAAGAAAAAATGTTCCAAGAACATGCTCTTTCGATTTTTACTATAAAACTTATTTCATATTATTTCTTCGAGTTTTACAAGTAACAGCAAACAAACGTTAAATAGGAAAAATAATTTCTTTTTCTAGTTTGGTGTTCCTGATTGGCATACAAATATGAAGACAAATTTTGCTTACTTTTAATCGATTTAAACGCGATATGCCTAATTGAGTATCCTAAAGTGCTTTTATTAATCCCGTGATACTTCATAGCTTGGAAAATTTTCTTTTGGATGTTTTTAGCTTTGTTTCATTTACTTCGAACAAATGGATCGTTTGTTGGCAGGATTGTAAAAATTTCTCTAAATTCATTATTTCAATATTAATAATTTCATCATAGCAACATTCTGAATAAATTTCAGAAATATTCACCGTAATTTAACATTATATATATTTTTCTTCTAGATGTTTTCAGGTTCTTTCCATTTACTTCGAACAGTTAGAACGTTTGTTGGCAGGACCGTAGAAATTTCACTGAATTCATAATTTTAATATTAATAATTTCATCTTTCAACATTCTGAATAAATTTCCAAAATATTCTCTGTAATTTAGCATTAAAAAGTTATTTGAAACTAAACTAGTTACGAGCGGGTTAGGAAAATTAAATAAGATATACTTACATTTTTCTGTGGTGACAAAATGCTATTATTGTAATTTAAAAAAAAAATATTTGATGTACATGCATCTATATTATATTTCCAACGGGTTTAAAATACTTCTTAAGAAAATTTAATTTTATTAGTCTTTCCTTGATTTCACATTTCTAATCCTTCAACTTTTGACGTGTTTAAAAATGTATAAGATTTCTTTTTATGAATGATGAGACTTTTGATTTTAGACATGAGTAGTAGAATCGTGATCCACATTCTACGAACAAATCATCAGAGAGCAATAGAAACAAATAGAATAGCTATCAATAACGAAACAAGAAACTTTATCGAACAATGGGACAAACAGCGGACTAAAGAACTGTAGAAGCAAGTAAAATAATAAACATAAATCAAAAATGAAATAGCAAACAACAATCAGAAAAAAAATAGGAAACCAAAAAAATCTAATAAAGATGGAGACAACAGTGATTAAATGGTGGTAAAAATAATTACAACAATAGGCAATAGTTAAAACAAATAAACTTAAAGACAGCTTTAGATTAATAGAAACATTGAAAAACAACCTTCCGATTACTTATTTTGTTCTACTAAAAGGAAATATTAATGAAACTAAAATTTCAAGCTCACAAATTCTTAGTATTTCTTGAATTTGAATGGAACTTCGCAATAAAAGTGCTGAGAGTTCAAAAGATATGGTAAGTGAAAGAAAAATTCATAAATTGTAAATATAAAAGGAAGTTAACTGTAATATTAAATTTTAAATAAATAAAAATCTGCATTGAATTTTTTCTGCTATTATTATTACATATATTTATTACATGTATTAAAATTCCTTTCTGGTACTTTGAAAGCTATTTAGCATCATTTCATTTAAATAAAGAAAAAATATATTTAGAGCAGAAAAATAAAGAAAAATGTGTTTGAACAAGAAATAATTCGATTCCAATGAAAGATTCCTTTAAAATTAGTCGAAGAATAAACTATTTAGAATATTACTAAAAAGTTATTAATAAATATTTACATTAATCTATCAATCATTCAATTAAATTTAAAAAAATACGAAATCTAGATTTAATGACGGGTTTCAGAATATCTCTCTTTCTAAAACTATTTTGTCCTCCACTTGAAGCATTTTAAAAAATCAAGTAAACCAAACTGACTAAAATTAAACTTGAGATTTAATTAATCATTAAAATTAAACTGTGGAAGTTTAGCATTCTGTGCTTTTATCTAATCTTACATTCTATTTTTAGTGCTCACTTTTAACAGAATTCTGTAAGATTATTTAACAGCAATTTTGATTTTGCGTGTGAGAGGAAAACACAACAGCCTCTCCGTTTAGCAATCAAACAACCTCCTCATATGTGAATAATTTGAAAAATATTTATAGTAAAAAGAAATTTCCCATCCTTTCAATTTCAAATGTAAGGAGAAAAATAAACAAAACAAAAACTCTGCTCAAGAATAGGCAAGACCCAAAACATCATATTGTTTATTTTCTTTTATCGAAGACTCTTACTCGACAGCAAAAATAAAAGCAAATATTATTCTCAAAAGGCGATTTCATTATTTTGAATTGCTGTAACGCATTCAGAAAGAGAATAACCAGGAATCATTTTCATTAAAAATATAAATAACCTAAAGCAGAAATTATAAGCAATTAAAAACTTGTGTTGTGATCTAAAATGTTTAGGTTGCAATAACAGCCAATACTGTGGGATTTTTATCCTTTCATACATATAAATAAATTTAATTCTTTTATTCAAAATCATCTGAAATGTCGGAAAACTCTGGCGTAAGTTCCAAGAAGACGTAATCTCGTTTCCAGACTCTATCTGGGAAGACCATACTTTCAAGAAAATATTAAAATAAGATTAAATGGAACTAAACAGGAACAACCAACTCTCAACACGGAACTATAATCAACCATATCATTTTTCAGTGGGGATTATTTAAACAAAACTCTGCCTTCAATTTTTATCAACAAAACATTGATTGTATTGACAAAAATTAATTAATTATTTGGTTTTATAAGTGCAACAAAATGAAATGTTTCGATATTACCAAAATTAATCAGCTGATTTAATGATGCTAAATTCACCACTGACACTCCAACACATTGAAATCATTAAAACTGGACCACCTTTAAACAGAATAAAAAATTAAAATTATTACTTATAAGTCGTTTTATATGGCTTCAAGGAATATTTTTGCCAAATCAGAAGAAAATCCAACTGCGCGTTTGGTCGTGACTACGTAACAAGGAATTTTCAAACAGACGAAATGCCAAACAGTGGATTAAAATAGATCCCCACTTCGTTCTGTCAATTTTATTGATGTGAATTTATTGTACTTTTGACATAGATTATTAGTCTTTAACTCAACAACTTTGAAATCCAGTCCTTTTTCGACGAATGCTGTACTTCAAAATCAGTGGCCCTGAAACAGAACTGACATCAAAACCAGATTGTCCTTGAGACTTTTGATATTTTTTCTAAACGTGTCTGCAACACTCTTTTTATCTTGAATATATCTTTTTAATCTTTAATTGATTTCATGATTAATTATTATATTCTTTTGGTGGGGAATCGTGAAATCAATTTCTGTCACATTGAGCACCAGATATCGTCTCTCGTAATGAATCAAGTCAAAATAAGTTAAGTGGTTGGTTGATAATCCATCTTTAAAACAATAATATATTGCATTGTCATCAGAAAGAAAATAACTCTACAGAATTTCAAAATATTAACGTACCAAGAAATGAGGGAAAAATTGATAACAAAATCTCATCTTTACGGACTTGAAATCTGTAACTGTCAGCAGGTTGTTTAATATAGCCCATATCCCTGACGACAGTTTAATCACTAATATTAATGTTGTTGTACTGTGTAAATTCTGCTTCTAAAAGTTACTCGCTTTCTTGGACAAGGGGAGGCAGCGGAGAGAGGTGAACAGTCGCTTGAATTTCTTTCACTTCCTTGAAGCAGCATGGCCAAATTTGGCTCTTTCGCCAATAAATCCCAAACCAACCAACCAACTTCTTTCACTTCCATTGCTATTCTCACTTCTCTGTTGTATTGCACACGAATAATAATCTAACCTTATGCTTCGCGAACTGTAAAATTCACGCTTTAATAACGTATCCATATCTAATGACAATAAGACTAAGTTTAGGTCTACCAGCCCAGATATAATAATCCAGGCTTTATATTAAAGCAAAACATTGTTTATATGAGCTCTGTTAGTTAATCAATTTGAAAAATTTTATATAGAAAGTTCCGCAATATTAAAAGTGGTACAAATTATTTTATAAATTTTTGGGCTTTCCTTCAGAATTATGCAAAATCATGTCTCATTTTATCATTTTCTCTCTTCATTTTTGCCCTTGTTTTCTTTTTTCTTAGTTGCTGTATTTCTTCTAGTGTTATGTTGGGCAGGCAGAAAAGCTATGGGAAAGTGAAATTTACAGCAATAAACTCGTTAAGTGGATGCGAATTAAATCAATGGAAATGGATCTGATGGAAAGATTCCTTTGATGATTCCTGGAAACAGTGTCTGAGCAAGATAAAAAGTAGCATGTGTATAAATACGTATTTTTAAATTTCAATCTTTAAAAACATATCCCTGAACAGCAGAAGAAAATTATTTTGCCATTTAAAATACACAGCCTAAATTGCCATTTCCTGTTTTGGTTTTTAAGCGAAAATAAATATTTTCTCTAAACTTGTGATATTTAAATACACTTTCTATTAATATTGATATCCCAAATGATATCTTTGGATATTTCATACAAATTGGATATAAATTAAATTACATCGCGTCCGAATCATATTGCATTACAAATTTTTCCGGTCTTTTTTAGACTTTCTCATTTGATACTTTTGTATCAAGAAGTTTATCAATTTATACGTCTACCAACACACTGATATGAAACGAAGTATAAAAGAAAGGACGTATAATCGAAATTTTAACAAACAACTTTGATTACCACAAATTTAATGGTTCTTATGCAAATCCATTTAAAAATAATGATTTTATTTTTAAACTTATACTAGTATAATACTAAATAGTATGGAAATCAATAATGAAAATTAAGAATTTATATAAGTGAGAAAAATCACACCTTTAACGCATAACTTGTGTACTAATTATACCTATCATTTACGATTTATGTGCATGTAGGTAGGCGTTTCTTTAAGAAAATCTTCAGCCGTCGGTTGATTGTTTTGTGCCTATATGTTTATGGATCGAATTTTGTTCATGGAATGTTTGTTCATAATTCTTTTCACAAAAGGAATAAGTTCGAATTCTTTTAGTCCAATACGTCTTTAAAGGAAGGGAAATAACTTCGTTATCGCTATACTTAACAGCACACCGTTTGTATTCTAATAATTCATCAATAACTTTGAAGTCATGATATCTTTATCATAGTTCACATGCTAGAATGGTGGAAATTTTCAAATTTTAGAACGGGGAAACACGACGTAGAATCGAAACTTTGCGTAGTTTAAACGAAGCACTTTATCTTTACTCTAAATACGGCTGTGATGAAACGAAATTTAAAGGAGAAACGTATAAAGTGTGCTTTACTCTAATTCTTCTATTTTCCCGTTATTCACATTTAGTCATGCTTGACTGTCATTTAAATATCTTCTTTTAAAAGACGAGACTGATTACCCTTCCACTCGTGGCGAATCTTACAAGTTAAGAGATTTACTGATACTTCGTTCTGTCTCTTCTTCTCAGTAATCTCGATATAATGTAGCACATGCACTCAGCCTTCAGAGACAAATTCATTTAATAAACGATTCGTTTAAAGAAGAACCTGTTTGTTGTAATGCATTTGCTTTATTTTCCAGTCAAATTGTATTCCTGATTCTTTATACCGCGAATTAACTTCGAAAAATAAAGGCGAGAATTTCGGAAACTAAGACATGTCTACTAATAATAAGATAGAATGTGTGTCAGGCCGTGTATACACTTATATTCTTCTCTATTAATTATAAAGGAGAATGTATATCTGTATTTCTGAGTTTGTATGTTGGTGCTATGCTATGCTACGCGGGAATCCAGATCTTATGGATTTCGCCAGGAGGGTTAGATTTGTATGCAATTTACCAAAAAGAGCAGCATTCCACTTAAAAATTTAAGAATGGATTCAGTTCTTATAGCCTTTGTTCTCTAAAGTTTTAATTTCAGTTTATATAAATGTTAGAACAACGCTTTTATTTCTAGAAGAAATTTTCATAAAATAACGATTGTCCGTTTAAAATTGAAATGTTACTTTGTGAAATAAAAGAGTAACCATAAATATTTCGTACTACTTAAAGCGTTTGCGACCTGTTCATCGTTTTATCGCAATTCATGTCCTTTTAAGAAGTGATTATTTTCATTTGTTTTAGATTGTAGATTTTACACAGATCTACTTTTAAAGATTCTATTTTAAAAAATTCATAGTTAAAAAATTAGCTGCAATTCTTTGATTCACATATTAACAAGTATCTTGTCGACAATTATATCAGGTTTGACCGTTAATTAAACAAAACATTAGACGAGACAATGAAATTAACTGTCGTTGATTAGCAGCCATCTGGGTAATAAAAGTAATTCCATTATATAATTCTAATTGAAAAAATGCTTTAAACGAGGCAAAGAACTATATTTTTTTCTGGATGAGGTAAATTAATATGCTGCTTGAGTTGAAATTTCTAAACAATCTTTCGGTCTTTTCAGTCATATTTAACGATTATAGTCACTTCAATAGCCACTTCGAGGAAGATCTCCCAATTAACGCAAGACTCCAAGAAGCGGAGGACGTCGATTTGTCGAAAACAATTAATTTCTAAAATTTATAACTCGGCTATTTTTATTTGTGGTAAAGTAAAAGTTTTCTGATATAAAATGTTGGTGTGTCAAGCAATATATGAAAACTTTATGTGGACGCAAAATCGCACCGAATTTGTTAATCGCCGTTTTTCAACAGCTTGCAAGTTACGATTGTTTACGTTTGAATTGGCGGAACTCTTGAATTGGTTTAAAGTCTGAAATAACGAAATTTTTTTCAGTTAAATCGTTTAATTAAATAAGTTGGAGTCGCACGGTTTGGTTAAATAAATGAATGAACGTGTGTTTAATACTGAATGTCCTTTAGATAAAAAGTTTCTGGAAAATTGGCTTATTCATCTCTCGACAACTCAAATTTTATGAGTTTTAAAAAACATTAATAACTTTCCAGAGAAATATATTGCACCTTCCTTCAATTAATAATAATTGCAGTGAGTGTAATTACATGTGCGGAAGCAACATTTCGTTTAAAAAAGTGCATGTTTAAGATTTTGCTCGGAAAAAAGATGTTTGAAAATTTTTAAATTGGCCATCTAATCAGTTTTAAAATGCTAATTGCAAACAATTATTATGGGTATTAATTTTGAATAGTTAATTTGAACATGTTTGAAGCCACTATTTTCTTTAAACTTTACTTTTTTAGTTAAAGTTTCCGAGATGGGTTACATCATTCTACGACAACTAGAATTTTCTGAGATTTAAAACAAAAATGACCAAACTGAGAAAAACACTATATCTTTCCTGAATAAATAATTATTGTAATAAGCACGTATACATGTAGGGAAGCCTTTCTGAACTGCATTTCATTGTATAGATGGTATATTTGAAAATTTGGTGGAAAAAGGAATCTTATTTTATATTTTTGAAGATTTGGAAAAGGATAACTTATCAGTTTTAAACTTAAAATTTTGGTGGAATGAAGCTATGAAGAAATAAACTGTTTAAGATATAGTCCAAACTGTACGCCAAGAAGTTTTAAATGACTGATTTATGATTGACGAAAATAATTTTGTTTTTTAATCATCTTTTAATTATAAATATTAACATTCAAATTTCGTTCTAACACACACACACACGCACATATATATATATATCAAAACAAACTAGAAACGTAAGACAAAATCTCAAAAAATATATTTAAAAATAGTTATTATTTTTAAAAATAGTACTAGTATATTACTATGTATTATTGAAAACAATACTTGAAGTTAAAATTAAATATTTATGATAAAGGTGATAAATCCATACATTTATTGCATATCTTGAGCTCTAATTATATATTTATTAGTTTATTCGATTTATGTGGATACAAGTTTATTTCTTTGTTTGTTTTGAAGTTTGGTGGCACTAGAGCCAAACTTGGCTATGCTGCCTAATGAGTATGCGCGTTGGCCTTTACTTCCTGCTATCTAGGAAATGTCTCCCCCCATTAAATAGGTACGTAAAACTAATGATCGAGGCAGAAAATTTCTGAATTTTAGGAAAACGGGACAAAGACATATAATTGAATCTGTGCGTCCTTTGTGTCCTATAAAAGAAATACTTTGTCATTAAAATGGTTACGAATGAATTTTGACTATTATGAAACGACGCATAATTCTAAACGACGTAAAAGATATTACACGTTGAAGTCGGCATCTGTGCGGTTGTGTTTTTGAATAGCTTCCGAATTTGACTCATTATATTGGTAGTTACTCTTTTTCTGGTTTTCAATGGAACTGTGATTGACTGCAGAAGCATTCCGCTGCTGTAGAAGGTTGAAAACCCGAAGATAACCTGACAAGATTTTGTTTTATTTTGATTAGAAGATTTCGGGCAACGAATCCTTGTTGGGATGTTCGCCATGTTGGCTGCCATCTTTAAAGCGTGTTCAGAGTTTGATCTGTGAACGAGTTCCTTTTAATGTTTGCCCACCGCAGAGATACTTTTTTGAGATCGTCGCCCAGTTCACAAGATCGGTGACTCTGTGGGACTATTGGCAGGTTTAACTTAAATTCAATTTGTGTTCCTTGTGTACTGAAAAAGAGTGTATTTCTTTGTTTATGTTTTGGAGGATCGTTTTGTCCGATTAATAATAATTAGCTGATTGTATGTTGTGTTTTTGGTGTTATGTTTATTTTTATAACGTAGTTATTTTAAATTGTGTTTTAAGGTTTTTTATATATGTACAGAATTTTCTTTTCGTGTGTGTTTGTTTGTTTTGAATTTCGCGACTTATGAAATATGGATCCTTATTAAGATATTTTACTTTTTGTTCTGGTGTATTATATTTATTTCCCTGGTGTGTCGATACAAAAAATACCGCCGGAACTCAGTACTTCAATAGAACTT
>BGPR01044637.1:0-10870 GCA_013235015.1 Araneus ventricosus | reverse complement strand
AAATGAAACGGCTGCTAAAATATTTTTACTTTTTTCGTATATGACTGCTGCAGTAAGACGTACTTTTAATAAGCAACGTACTCATTAAGCTTCCATAATCTTGGAGTGCTGGTTTACATCAGTGATTACGTAAAATCGAAGAATGATTTGCACAGCAATGTACAAGGTGGCCATAAAATAACGTAAGGTGTTTGGAGCTCGATTATATACTTTAAAAAATCTGTTCAGCTCAATGTAACTAAATCTAGACTACATACTATTCCGATCAGGAATTTTGATTAAGGCAAAAAACGTTTCAATTTTCCCCACCACTGCAATATGGTACTGTTGTACATGCAGTTGGCCTAGTCCAGTGGTCGGCAAACCGCGACTCTTTAGTCACTTGAGTGCGGCTCTGCCAAGAATCGATTTCAACTACATACGATTATTATAATATCTGGTTTTATTTAATGCTAGTAGCTATTTTAACCCTTTATTTACTGAATTTACCTACTAGCAACTTTTTAATTTTGTTTTTTAATCATTAGATAATTTTTGTATGTAGAATAAACCTGGGAATGAGGAAAACACTTTTTTAATTAATTAAAATTACTTAATTAATTTAATTAATAATTGAAAAATTTTACTTTCTGCCTTCAGCTGCCATTTACTGCTTGTTATTGAAACTCCATTCTCCGTGTTCTTGTGAATACTGTCAGGAAAAACGGCCATATTGCGAAGGTATGAACGTGATTTAAGCAGTACTTTAAAGTACCGTCAGTAGATAAAGGGTTAAACCGACTCCTAAGAACATGGTTCTTGAAAAGAATTTGGCTCTCAAAAGAAATCTTAATTGTTGTTCTTCTGATCTTTGGCTCTTTTGATTTATGAGTTTGCCGACCATTGGCCTAGTCAGTTATCCAAAAAATTAAAATAATCTTAATTTCCATTAGAAATTTTATTTTGTCAACACTGATACATGTGATCCAATAAGTTTACACTGCTTACACTTAGAACAGTTAAATTTGCCCGGACAATTGCAATCGGCGCTGTAATTATTCGAAACGCACAAACTGGCGTTAGATCCAAACTGATGTTAGAGCGGATTCTCAGAAGTAACTCTCTTTGACTTTCGAACTAAGAAAGCGCTCTCAAATAGTCAAAACAAGCTGATAAATCAAAACAGACTTGATTTAAGCACTGAACAGCTGCACGTGAAGACAGATTTATCATACATACACACTACACTTAGGATATATAGGATTGCCAGGAATTAATTTCGTAACTGAATAATTTGCGAAATATCACATGCAAGGTACCAGATCAATGAGAGATGAGTAACATTATATCATAAGTTTGCAGAAAGATGGCGCTAGGTGTTTTGAATCTACGACTGAGGGAAACGTAATTTTCAGTTGGTCATTATTTGTTCTTTGTTCTCGCAACAATGAAAAATATAACGGCGATGAAAAGTTAAATGCTGTCAGTGGTTACACGAAACTCATTCCGTTGGGAAAATGCACGAATCTGTCGAGAAAACTAGAAAATCGACACAAAGATAATTTCTTACCTCAGTGCTAAAGTCAAAGTTTGATTTTGTCTCGGAAGTATTACTCAACCGATCGCCCAGCACGATCATCAGACATTCACCCCTAAATTTCAGTGTATGTGATTTCGTTAAAAGATAGGGTTTGCAGTCTGCCGATTCTGAAGTTAAATCACGGATCAACTCCACGCTCGGTTTGATCGACGTGGATGGACATGTTTAAAAAACAGTGAAACACATTGAACATTTGAGAGAAAAATAAACTTCGTATGTTTCACTATCTTATAATCATGTTTGGCTGTGTAAGTACATATAATAAGCAATCCTTTTGCTCAGCTAATTTATGTCCACCCTGTAGAACGGTGGTTCCCATTGTCAGACTTGGTCTGTAAATACTAATTGGCAGGAGACGATGAGGACCCACTCACATCCACAGTGGGTTAATGTGGAGTTTACGGTACGGTCTTACTTCGTTTCTCTTAGGATAGCCAACTCTTTGCCGCCAAGATCGGAGTTGAGAGAACATTTGATTTGGTTGAGCAATGATGTTTTAAACGAGTTGCGCATACCCTGAAATTGAACTTTTCATCAGTTTTCTGCGCATGGCGCGATAATGAGATTTGTTTCGATTGGTTTGATCGGTTAATTTGTAAAATGTGATTGATCAATTTCTTCGAATTTAATTAAAACTTCGTTTGGAATTCTAAAAATTGATTATTGACTGATTTCATCATTTCAAAAGTTTTTGCTTCGAACTTCGCGACAGAATTTGTTATGGCGTCAACGTGTAGAAGAAAAAAAAGGAATTTCAGGGAACATTGGTTTCTTGAAAGTTCCAAAAGTTTGTCCGGAACCCGAGCAAAGCTTCCCGGATTCCCGAGCGGGAATTCTTGATTTCAGTACTTTTTTTTAAAAATTGATTTTTAAAATTCAATGAATGAGCGAAGCTACTAGTGGCCCGCTATGCTGAAAGCGAAGCCGCTGATGTTTTTTTAATTTAAAAAAATTTTACCCGGAACACACTTGAAATTCCGCAGGCATTGCGTGCTCAATCTCTCGTTTTCAGATTAGCCATGCTCAAGAGAGGAATAAAAAGCTCACTGCACATCCAGAACAGCATTTGGCGACGGCAAATGAAATTGCGCCAAGAAGAATTGGCGAGAAACAGGTACGTACCGTTAACTCCACATTTACCAGCTATAAGTCATATGTGGTTCTAGGAATAGTAAAGTAGATATGAGCTACGCAATGCGATCATTTACAGCGCTATTTAGAGACAAAATTCTCAAAAACGGTATGCGCTACGAGAAAAGAAAAGGAAATTCCAAGTTGTAGAGCATCATTGATTTTGTGCGGAAAGATACATTATGCATATTACAGTTAAGATAGAAGCACAAATCCAGCATTTGTTAGGGGACGATTTCCAAAGCTCTGTGGAGACGAAACATGGAAGAATGGAGCCCTTTTGGCGGCGGAATAGAACTGAGGACCTTTGGGTTACGAGCCGAAGATCCTAACCACTAGACAAAAGGAATTCCCAATGTCCGGAGGCGGATATTGGCTAATATACATCAGAGTAGGATGGCGTAGCACGGTGCGCCACACCCTTATCTGTAATAAGATTACCACTTTTGCTGCCACAAAGTGCATTGGGACTGCAATTAGTAAATAAAACAATGGGTCGATCACCCTGTCATTGAAAATTCTGCACCATACATAGTCTGATAAGCATACTTGACGTCGGACATCGACAGCTCATCAAGAATTTTGTATCGCCCAGTAATGGTCGTGCTGCCAGTTGTGCTCGTCTGTAAGCGAGGAACGCGTCATATCTCCATACCAGGTAAGACTTAAAAACAAGGTGCGGTTTCTCGCCAAACTGGGAAATTGCGCCAACCATCCAAAAAGTCGCCAAATATCCGCCATCTTGAATGGTGTCAAGATAGCGGCGATTCTAATGACAACCATAGCAAAAAATGTAAATAGTAAATAAAATTGGAAATAGTACATAAAATTGAAAATACTACTTAAAATTATATGAAATTTAACATGAATTTTCTGAAATTCTGGCAAAGTTTTAGGGTTGTCAGCAAAATGAAGAAGGTTACCACATTTGGCGAGGGAAAAAAATTCAACTTGGCGGACCGCACCTTGTTCTTAAGTCGAGCCCAATAATCTTCGAACGGTACGGCTGTTGAACTCCGAAATCAACAATAGATCACACAGAACAATGAATCACATTCATAAAAAGAAATGCAGTTTTTGGATTGGCCTTCCATACATCCCGTCGAGTGGCGCTGTGATCTTTTTCATCAAAAACAAAATTTTTAATGTGCACTTTTAAATGACGACGTATTAACGATCATTTTCCATCTCATTCGATATGTGTGAAATGCCATACATGTGGTGAATCAATCGCTCTCTTTTCCGGATATTTGACTCGATGCAATTATCGAATCAGTCATAAAACAGAAGTTGGAAGTAAAATTAAGTTAAAGTTCTTACGAGATTTTAACATTTATATTTATATTATTGAATTTTTAAAGTGGTAAAATATGCTTATTCGAAAAATTTCTTTTGATGGCTGTATATTGTCTGAGGTTTCTAGTATGTTTCATTAAAAAGTATCCGAGTTTCTTTTTATCAACTAATGCTAGTTCATAAGTAACAACCGTACTGATATAAACTTTTTCCAGTTAGCAAAATGGTTTATGTTACGGAATAAGCAAATCGGCTAACAGGCGTCATCTAGCAAAATTGAGCTAGCTCTCTACCTCTACAAGCGATAAGAGAAGGATAAACACAAGCATTAGTTAGATAAAGCGTCATCTGTTTGATAAAGGAGATGCCTTGTATGTATTGGTGTAATGGAATGAGTAAAATACGAATTTTTTCCCCCCAATGATTGAAAACAGTGAGGTCACGACAGAGGCAGCCTGAGGACGACTTTTACCAACCGGGCAAGAGCCACACTTCCTTGCCCAAACACATAACTCAGAGCAAACCTTTTTATTTACAGAATCTTTTTTCACAGAGAAATTGTGTATGTGTAACCCGGAGACTAGTAATACATGGTGAGAATTTGAATGGATCTATTTTTGGCAGGTAGATAGAACTGCGGACCCAGTTCAGCCGAAGATCCTACTAGACAAGGAATTCCTAAATGTCCGGAGTGATATTGGCTAATATAACATCAGAGTAAGATGGCGTAGAACGGTGCGCAGAGCAACCTCAGCTTGTTTGATACATTCCTGGAATATCAAGGAAGCGATGCTGGTAAAAGCGCAGATGTCTGTAGATTGGTGGAAAAGGCATGCAGACTTTAGGCTACCAAATGGTCATAGACTTTTGGTGTGCTGTGAATGCGTCACAGGCTTTCTGCTATGAAATGTGTCATAGACTTTGTGTTGTGAATGTAAATATAGATTTGTGCTGTGAAATGTGTTACAGGCTTTTTTTAAAAAAAGGTGAAATGTGTCATAGGCTGAAGAGAGATGCTGCTGTGAGAGTTGTGTCGTGCTATCTGGTGAATGTAGCAGAAGATGGAATTTTACCTCATCTTTTGGTACTACTCCTATTAGTGGGACTGAAGGTTGTTATTGCGTGTTCTTTTGTCCGCCAAGTGAGTCACCACTTGGCGGCGGGATGGGAGGGACCTTGAGTAAACAGCCGAAGATCCTAACCACTAGACAAAAGGAATTCCCAAATGTCCGGAGGCGATATTGTATTAATATAACATCGAGTACGATGTAGTACTGGTGCGCCACATATTTAAGATCATATAGATCTTTATGGGAACTAAAATAATATATTCAGCAAATTTATTTTAAAAATAGTTTTATTTTTAAAATAAAATATACTTCTGTTTAAAAAGTAACTTTTCTTGCTTTTTATCTGTAAAATTCTCTTCTCAATTTCAATGTTTCCTTGAAATTAAATGTTTTCTATTTTGATGACTTTCTTCATCCTGTTTTTCGTCCTGCCATATTTCTTTCTCCTATAAACCTAATGTTCCTTTTTTCAGTTATTTTAGCGAAATAGCATAATATTTTTTGTTCTTTATAGGCTATAACGCGTTATCTCAATTTAAATTTCAAATAACTTGAAAAAAGTGTAGAGTAATTTTATCGGTTTGCGCTATGGGCATAGACCAAGACCAAAAGCATCACCCCGCCCTGCCTAAGTAAAATCTGCAAAAAGGTGTAAAATGTGTTTCTGAAGTTTGAGAAAAGACGTTAACACATAAATTAATTTTTTAATTAAAATCGAACAGCTTCAAAAAACCTTCTAGTTAGCACCTACTACCCAAGCAGTAACTACGTGCCGTTCTGATAGCTCTAGGTCCAGCGATCTTCGCCGCAGAGCGTTCCGGAACGTTTTCACATCACGTAATTTATGGATTAGTATCATGCTAATTTGGGAACCATGAATATGTCTTAGCATTTGACGCAGCTCACTGTAAATACGCAACGGTTCCTTGGTCGGCCCCATGTGCAGGCCTTCCTCTCCGTCCCTCTGGTGCGGTGCTGGCTGCCCTGTACTCCCTGCTTCCACTGGATGAACCACCTGCCGCTGGTGAACCCCGTTCCCGCCCTGCACCGCCAGGTAGTTGATACCCTCCTTCTTTCTCCTCCACCCTGACGTTGCGCGCGCCGTTTGGGAACCACACCTCCACGTAACCTGAAACTAATGGTCTGTTTGCAAAATATCCGTAAATCTTAGCCGTTGCTGAAAATCATTTTGGCGCGAAATACAGGGTGATTCAAAAGTACTTATAAAGCAGGAATCGTTAAAGGGTAGAACATACAGAAACAAGTCATGAAGCGCGAAATAGGCTGCGGTGATTCAAAAGCAATTGATAAAGTAGAATGTTAGCGGTAGGTCAGGCATACAGAAACAAGTCGTTTAGGCGCTGAACATACAGGGTGATTCAAAAGTACTGATAAAAAAAGTAGACGTTAAAGGGTAGGTCAGGCATAGAAACAAGTCGTTTAGGCGCGAACATACAAGGTGATCTCAAAAGTAATAAAAGTAGATGTTAAAGGGTAGGTCAGATACAGAAACAAGTCGTTTTGGCGCGAAATATACAGGGTGATTCAAAAGCACTTATAAAAAATAGAATGTTGGGGCGGTTTAGGTCGATACAGAAACAAGCCGTTTTATGCTGAAATATAATAGTGATTCAAAAGTACTTATAAAAAAGTAGAATGTTATAGGGTAGGTCAAAACACAGAACAAGTCGTTTAGGCGCGAAATATAGGTGATCTACCGATAAAGTAGAATGTTGTGCTGGCAGGTCAGGTATAGAAAACAAGTCGTTTAGGGCGCGAAATATACAAGGTGATTCCTTAAAAGTAATAAAAAGGTAGATGTTAAAGGGTAGGTCAGACATACAGAAACAAGTCGTTCTCGGCTCGAAATATACAGGTGATTCAAAATATCGAAAAAAAGTAGAATGTTAAAGGGTAGGTCGTGACATACAGAAATGCTCGTCAAGTGAATATACAGTGCGATTCAATTTATAAACAGTAGAATATTTAAAGGGTAGAATAGATTATACAAAACAACATTTTACAATAAAACATGGGTTCAATGAACGCAACGGGTGATTGCTAGATTGTCCTTTGCCAGTGAATAAGCCGCCAAAAAAGATCCGCTGATAAAACTGTACCTCAAAACAGGATTCTGATAGGAATGCAAATTTGCAGGCTACAACGACACAATTGCAAGTAAAACAACATTGCTAGTCGTATGCAGAGAGACACAATAACGGTTCGATAACACACGCTTGAAGTACTTAACGTAAGTGTTAAAGGGGCTTGTCGTCTGAAGAGATACACTCTTCGCATGTTGTTATTCATGCAACTATCTCAATGTACTACCGTGCATTTGTATTCTATGATAACTGATGTTGTACAATTTATCTGACGCATCAATTTCTTTTACTTAATTCATTTGCCTTGTGTAGTAATCGCCCTTTGTGTTTCCAACCCCATGTTCTATCGTAAAAAAATGACTTGTTTCTTTTGTTTCCCTTTAACTTTTTGTTAGGACTTTTGAATCACCCTGCATGCAAAGAATATTAATTTCTAATAAAATGAAAGGAAAAGACTTATAAAAAATCGAGAAAGGATGACGAAAGCACAATAATACCACTGGGCCAAACTGTTGTATATTATTTGCATAAATTTTTAGACTATAGTGTAGAAATGGCATTATTTATATTTACATGCGTGAGCAAATTTAGTAGATGTTTTTACGGATATTGGCAAGTGAAAATAAAACAATGTTTCAAACAAAAGGCATGGAGCATATCCACGCAGCAGAAGAAAAATGCATTGTACAGAGACAGAGGTGACTCATTTGAGTCCGAGGCGCGTGAAGTTCCTCGATGGTGAGGCACTGCGTCCCATCGCCGTGGCAGCCACGCTGCACTGGTCCTCTGGCCTCCGGAGTCAATGGCCCAGTCGCACGCCACGTGCTGCAAAGAAATATTGCTTCCATGATAAAAGGATATAAATTAGAAAGGAAATGAGGACATTCTAACAGGATGCAAAATTAACTCCTTAACAGCCGAGGAAATCTCGCTCCTCACCTTCACCTGATCCGCCTTCATTAGTAACATCCCTCTCCCCAATTGGGCCAGTCATTCACGAGCGCACCACTCCATGTGCATGGCGTAATGGCATTCCAAACCATTCTATATTTCAGCCCATGAATTCACACAGGTCATTGATGAGCACTCCACTCCACGCATATGACGTGGTGGCATTCCAAACCATTCCATATTTCAGCCGATCCATTCAGGCAGGTCATTTAACGAGAGTCTACCCACGCATATGGCGTGGGGTATTCCAAACCATTCTATACAGCCCATGAATTCCACACAGGTCATTGATGAGCACTCCACCCACGCATAAGGACGTGGTGGCATTCCAAACCATTCCATATTTTGGAAGCTGATCCATCTGTGGCAGGGTCATTTAACGAGAGTCTACCTCCACGCATTTGGCGTGGTCTGTCCATTCTATATTTCAGCCCATCCATTTAAGAAGGTCATTCACTAGTGCTCCACTCCACGCATATGGCATAGTGGCATTCCAAACTATTCCATATTTCAGCCGATCCATTCAGGCAGGTCGTTTAACGAGAGCTCCACTCCACGCATGGCGTGGTGGCATTCCAAACCATTCTTATATTTCAGCCCATCCATTTAAGAAGGTCTACTAGTGTTCCATTCCACGCATATGGCATAGTGGCATTCCCCAAACTATTCCAGCCGATCCATTCAGGCAGGTCATTTAACGAGAGCTCCACTCAATGCATAGCGGTGGTGGCATTCCAAAACCATTCTCATATATTTCAGCCCTCCATCCATTTAAGAAGGTCATTCACTAGTGCTCCACGCATATGGCATAGTGGCATTCCAGCAAACTATTCCATATTTCAGCCGATCCATTCAGGCAGGTCGTTTAACGAGAGCTCCACTCCACGCATATGGCGTGGTGGCATTCCAAACCATTCTATATTTCAGCCCATCCATTTAGGAAGGTCATTCACTAGTGCTCCACTCACCCATGCAGTGGCATTCCGCAAACCATTCTATATTTCAGCCTTATCCATTCAGGAAGGTCATTCACTATGCTCCACTCACGCATATGGCGTAGTGGCATTCAAAACCATTCCATACTTCAAACTGATCCATTCAGGCAGTAATTAATTAGTACCTACCCATGCATATGGCGTGAGTGGCATTCCAAACCATTCATATTTCAGCCGATCCATTCAGTTAGGTCACTCGCGGCGCTCCACTCCACGCAAATGGCGTAGTGGCATTCCAAACCATTTAATATTTCATCCGATCCATCTTACAGGTCAAGCATGAATCCCACCCACGCACATGGCGTGGTGTGGCATTCAAACCATTCCCATATTTCAGCCCATCCATTTAAGAAGGTCATTCACTAGTGCTCCACTCCACGCATATGGCGTAGTGGCATTCGAAACCATTCTATATTTCAGCCCATCCATTCAGGAAGGTCATTCACTAGTGCTCCACTCCACGCATATGGCGTGGTGGCATTCCAAACCATTCTATATTTCAGCCCAAGACCAGGAAGGTCTTTCACTAGTGCTCCACACCACGCATATGGCGTAGTGGCATTCCAAACCATTCCATATTTCAGCCGATCCATTCAGGAAGGCCATTCACTAGTACTCCACTACACGCATATGGCGTGGTGGCATTCCAAAACATTCTATATTTCAGTCCATCCATTCAGGCAGGACAGGCTCTACTTCCCCAATACTATACATGGTGATGGGCATTCCAAACCATTCTATAATTCAGAACCCATCAAATCAGGGGCAGGTCATTCACGGCGATCCACCATCCGCTAAAGGTCCTGCTACCGATCCTAATTTGCACCTACTCTTCAAAAACGAGAATCCTACACCTGTTCTATTTCCAGAGAGCATTTCATCTATGTATCATCACCTACCACGTTACAGAGGATGGTAGTTGGTGGTACTCACGGCAGTTAACGTACCTGTCCTACCGCCACGAGAAAAAAACCCCAGACACCAGACATGCCGATGTATGGTCAAAGAAACGGGATATTCCAATTTCATTTTATTGAAGGAGAGGACTTGATTTCATTTGGCGTGATAGGGAATCGACGGAAGTCTCATTTCGCTTTGGTACTCGGTCGAAAACGAATTCCTCGCCTAACGGAAGTGCGCTTAGGTTGCGAAATGCTTCGGTGGATTTTATTTCTGTATCCTCCTTCTTCGACCTTTCATTTGTGGCAACCCTTACCTAAGGTTTTCTTTCCTGCCAGCTAGGACAGCATCCATGAGTTTTCTTGGCATGCGCCTAAGTCGAAAGGAGTGCATTTTATTTTAAAATTGGCATAAAAAAATATATTAAATTTAAATGTTTATAAATTATGGTTCAGTTTCTTAAAGAGGCTGTTTGATTACTTAGATACCCAAAAATATTGTTCTTTAATAACGTTTTATGCCTAATGTTGCAAAAGGTCTCTAGGTGTATGATGTAAACAGTCCAACACGCAGGATAATGGAGAATGAAGGTTTGTTTGTATAAATATGCAGGAAAACACGTAGCACAGGTACAGGAAACAATAGTCCTTGTAATAGATTACTCAATGTAAATAGACAACAATTCACAGGTGAAGACAGTTCAGCACTTTGATATCTAACAGCACAAACAGTCAGCAAATGACTAGTAGACAATAACTGCACCTTCAATAGCGCCTGGCTCACCAGCTCGCACTGCGGTAGAACTCCAAAGGTACCCGAGAGCAATAACCGAACGAAGCACAG
>BGPR01044636.1:0-12553 GCA_013235015.1 Araneus ventricosus | reverse complement strand
TATCAGGAGAGATTGTAATTTTTGTAGAGACACTGAGGGGGACAGTCGGTAACAATATATTGGAAAGAAGACTTTTGGAGTGTTATTTTATGGAAAAGTGATATTTTAACATGATTTTGTTTACAGGTTGCGCCATGCGATATCCATGAAGTAAAAAATCTTACATGGGGGAGGTTCTTATCAGGAGAGATTGTAATTTTTATAGAGACACGGAATGGGACAATTGGTAACAATATATTGGAAAGAAGACCTTTAGAAGATTATTATATGGAATGGCGATATTTTAACATAATAATGTTTATAGGTTGGATACTATATCTGAATTGCGACATGCGATATCCATGAAGTAAAACATCTTACATGGGTGGTTCTTATTAGGTGAGGTTGTAATTTTTGCAGAGACATAGAATGGGAAAGTCGGTAAAAATATATTGGAGAGAAGATTTTTGAAGCATTATCATATTGGAATGATGGCATTTTAACATAATATTGTCTATAGGTTGGATACTATCTCTGAATTGCGACATGCAATTTGGATGATGCAAAAATCGCTAAAAACGCTCTACAGGGTAGGATTCTTGAAGAGACATGGAATGGGACATATGATAACAATATACTGAAAAGAAGAATAAAATTTGTAGCTTGAAGCGAAAAAATAAAACGAAAATGTACTTCGCAAATTATGGCACAAACGTGGTGGACCCTTGTGTACTTTTCTAGTAGGTATGATTGAAAAACTTTACTTGTAACGAGTAAAGATTATGCATCTAAATAAAGAGATAAAATCCTGAACTCTTAAAAAAAATGAAAGAGTATAAGCGGTTGAGAAGTGAACCGAAATTATAAAATTTTTCATAAAATCGTACAAAACAATGGTTGAACTACAATAAAGAAAAACACATATTGTTATTCCCTTGATAGTTTTCCATATAATTTATTTTTCGCATTAAAAAAAAGTCAGTTATCAGGAATGAATGGAAATAGAATGATGCCTTTGGACAGAAAGATAGGAAGCCTAACCATTTTTTACTAGTTTTGAAATCAGAATTTATTTTTAGAATAACCTACAGTTTAAGTCACCAGATACGTCTGTTATCGGTGGACCGATGCGTTACATACGATAAGGCAAGGAGAAACACCTTGAGGATGTTCATTTGTCGTCCTCCAGTCCGGAACCCAGCTGTCAGACAAAGAACACATTTGTCGCAGCACTAAACGCCATTTCTTAGGACAGAACCAGAACAATAGAAATGTCATTTACTGAAGTGAAAATCCGTAGTTCCGTAGTTTGACATCTAAATTGAATGGATGATGACGCGCTAGATGTTGTTACAAAGATGTAATATCGCTTTCCTGCCTCGCTAGTCTTATAGTTGGGAAGGGAGCTTTACAGGGGTAAGCATGGCGTGTCGGACAGCAGCGAGCCCTGGACCCCTGACCTTGGAGAGAAACTTGGCGACCATTTTGGCGACTTTGGCGACAAATCGAAGTTACCCGAAAATGCTATTACTTTCTCGATAATTCTATTAGGGGCCGAGATTCAGGTTTTCCCTGAAAATTCTATGTGACGTCACGGCTTATCGGGAATATAAAAGACCGCGCTTGGATGACGGTAGTGTTGTTGATCGACTGGAACGACTTTGGAGTTTCTTATGCAGTGCTGGAAAGCCGGTGAGCTGAGCGCCATGAAAAGTGCTGTTACTGTCATTTTTAGTGATTTGCTGACTGTTTGTGTTTCTAAATCTGAAAGTGCTGTTACTGTTATTACCAATGAATTGTTGTCTGTTTGTGCTGCTAATCTGTGCAAGATCTATTGTTCCTGTTACCTGTGCTACCTGTTTTCTTGCATGTTTGTGAATAAACCTTCATTCTCCATTATCCTGCGTGCTGGACTGTTTACACCATACACCCACAAAACGATTTTTGTAACAATATTTATAAGCCGTCACTCCAATTAATATTTCCTTCTCTATAGCACATCCCTCCGACAATGGGAGAACCATCTAATGATTTAAATTTTTAAATATGCTACCCATTGATTCTAGTTTAATGGGGAAAAAAGATTGTATAACCATTTTTCCCGTGCAAGGGCATCTTTTTATCTTCATCTGTTCGCGAATTATTGATTTTTTAACCCTCTCACAGAGTTGAGATCGCTTAGGAGATAAGCGCAGTAGGGGGTCCAATTATTCTTGCCAACCACCGCCCATTTCCGTGAGCCTTAAGGAAAAGTTATAGCAGGGGGTGGGGTGGTGGGATAAAGGACCACGCAGGTTGGGAGAGTACAATTCATGTCATATCATCTCAAACAGGCCCGGTTTTAAAGGGGCTTGTAGAAAAAAGTCGCCTCAGGATTAAAGAGTTCAAGTTTCTTTGTACTTTTGAATCACCCTGTATTTGCTTAACTTGAGCATGAATTGACTCCATTTTGTAGAAATTAACGATGGGTAAGTTGTAGAAATCATTAGCGTGTCTCTTAAATAATCGCTGCAACATATTATGAGATTTTTAAACATATTGATCGAATATAGATTTTTAAAGGGAAGCTGAATTATCACGCTAAAGCAGGACGTCTCTTTAGGAATGGACCGATGGTTTCTACATAGGGAAATTATTTATATTACCGGACTAGGAAACTTGACAGTTTTTAATTTATATATATATATATATATATATATATCTGACTAATATAAAAAAATAATTTTAAAACTTAAATGTCTACTTACTTCTAGTGTCTGTCATTTTGAGCACATAATCATCGTTCCTGATCCAAGAATCCACAGAGACATATTCCTTCACAAATGTGGGGAGATGACAACGTAATACTGCAGTGTTTCCTCTAACCACAAAATCATCGTAGACTTGGGGATTGAATCTTTGCTTGATAACTGAAACACAAAAATATCATATAAGAAATACTTAAAAATAAAAAACGGCGAAATGTCAACATTAATACAAAATAAAAAAAACCTCGAACGTAATCTATGATTTTTTCATTTTATAAATTTTTACCTATAATATCGCATTAATTCATGGCGAAAAATCATTTTCTGTAGGGATATTCATGAAGAAAAAAACAAAGAAGATTATAACGATTAATGAATTATAATCTACGAATTCCTTCTATTAAATAATGAGTTATTCAGAATAATAAAATAGTTAATAAAAAGTTTTATTTGCCATCATTTTCATATATTCCATTTTTATAACGCATATGTAATTTAATTTTGTCATTAATGAATTTTTGGATACATTAAACTTATATTTGTAATTCTACGAATATTAGTTAGGATTCATTTATTGTAATTACTCTAGATTTAGTCTAATGCATATCTGTCAAGAAAATAAATACATTTTAGCGAATGTATCTCGATTTAATAAAAATAAAAATTACTAAAAGCTTTAATGTGATTTATAAAGATTTGGATACTGCCATATTTTTGCCATTTTTATAACGATGAACTCTCTAAGTTTGCTTTGTTTTGAAACAATTAAGAAAATTTTTATCAGTAGAAAATAAAGTATTTCACTTAATTTTTGTGATTACATGTTTTGAAAGAATAAACATCTTATTTATTTTTCAAAAATCTAATTAACTAGCTATTTTCCAAATGAATTTTTAGTGGAAAAAAGACAATATTTTTTTAAGCATTATAAACGATAAAATTCAGAATATATAATTAGTATCATTTATGAAATTATTTATATGAAATGGATTATTATTTCTATTTATTTTGGACGTCTGTAATTTTCGTCGTTTCGTTAAAAACATTTCGTAAATTACGTCTAATTTATTTTAGTTAAAATTTAAAACTTATAATTTAAAGTAGGTGCATTTTTATTATAAGTGCTCTCATCACACTTTCAAAACTAAATATTTTAAAAGAAATTTAAATCAATCGTTTTGCGCTTTATAGGCAAATTAATATTAATTAGAAATTACATTTATCGATAATTTATTATTTTCAATTATTTATCAGCTAATATCCAATGTGACATCTGATAAATTGATGAAACAGCATTTTCTGAAATAATATTTTTCGGTACCAAATTTCGTACATCGTAGCATTACTATAGACGCATACAAATATTTCACAAATAGCAGGTGTATAAAATTAAAAGAATTCAATTTTCGGATTATAAAATCTAAAAAAAATACAATGGCAAATTCAAAAATAATGAAATAAATAAATAAAAAACCATACATTGGAAAATGTTGGCAGATAAACATTGTATGACGAATGCAGTACTTGTCGAAAATCACTTACTGCAAGTTGGCAATCACTCAGTGATTTATATTAAAATGTATTAATAGCAGTTGGTAAACCTGGAGTTTAAGGTGCGTACTATTTTCTCGCCAATTTTCTTTGGCGCAATTTTATTTACCGTCGCCAAACACTGTTTAGGATGCTCAGTGAGTTTTTTTTAGGTCTCCCTTATGCATTCGATGCCTACGGCATCTTAAAACGAGAGATTGAGCACGTTCATCGGCATTGCAAGTGTGTGCCGGGCAAATTTTTTTAACTTAAAAAAACATCAGCGACTTCGCTTTTAGCAAAGGGGGCCCCCTTGTAGCTTCGCTTTTTCAGTGAGAAACGAAACACACAAGGAAAGCACGGACGCAGGAAAAACACGACGTCTGAAGACGATGAAACGTAGGAAGGGAACCATTGTTTCCAGAAAAAAAACATTCCTTGTTCGATATTTGGAAGCCGTAATCAGCAACACAGAGTAAAGAGAATCAGCAAATTCGATGAACGAAAATCTTTAGAAGAGAAGCGAACGGTTATTGAAAAAATCGTTTGGTAAGTTATCAAAAATTCCAAACGAAGTAGTATTCAAATTCGTACGCCGACCAATCAAATCGAAGAGAGCAGACAGTGGACCAATGGAAATGAGGCGAAATTAAGGGCATGCGCCGTAGACCGGTAAACAAATCATTGTCGGCGCTTGCGCAAACGACGCCGAAAAAAATTTTCAACTTGCATCCAAAACAAATGTTCTGGCACTATCTCGCTTGGCGACAAATAATTGGCGAGATGCAAGATTCAAGTGAAATTTATTCCCGGCGAACAAGCTGGTCGCCAAACGTGGCTAGCACAGAATATTTCCATATATTCTCCAACAATATTTTTAATTAAAATATGTGTGCCAGTTGCACAAAGAAATTTTTAAATCCCGTAGCTTTTTGAATGATTATGGCATTAATTTAGAGAATGATACAAAATTTATTTAACCCATTAACACGGAAATTAATTTAAAGGTAGATTTAGATAAATTTCTTGAGATTAAGTTAACTGTGAATTAAAATTAAATTCGGAGAAAAAGTTTCCTTTGGGTTTTCTTTTCTTTTTTTTTGTATTACTTTTTTTGCAAAAAAAAAAAAAAATCGAAAACATTATTTTTAGAGATTTTTTTAAAAAATTAATATTAAAATTTTTAAAATAAAGTAAAATATCCAAAATAAGAATACATTTCTAATTCCTTTTATTATCTGAAAAATAAATCAAAGGAAGAATCAAAAATTTTCAAAATGACAAAATTTTGACTTCAAAATCTGACAGATTTGTAGTATATGAGTGTTGAAACCTGTTCTAGAGCTTGGCAATACCTATTGACTTCATAGACAAAGCAAAAACTAAATAATGGAAAGTAATTGTCCTATGAATAGGATGCAGTTTTAAATATTGTGAGTGGCAATTCGAATTTAAATAACTAAAATGATTTAAAATATCTATAATATTTTTGTTCAATTCAATGTGGTAGCACTAAAGATAAAATAATCTCTTCTCCATATGGAGAAAAAATTTTTAATTAACAAAAAATGACGATTTAGTTAATTGTGACGATACCATCATTAAAACCTTCCGCATGCTTCATAGCATTTGTGTAAAATTTGAAGAAAGTCTATTCATTAGTTTGGATTTTTACAGCGTGCAAGATATATGAACTTTCACTTTTATTTGTATATATGTTGCGGTCAATGTGAGTAACAGGTTTTTATCAATGCTAACCGCGGTTGCTATTAATAATAACCGGTCATTATTAATAATAACCGCATAAAAATTTCTGCTATTAATAATTGATGAAAATCAGGTTATTATTAATAATAACCGCATAAAAATAACGGTTATTATTAATAATTGATGGAAAATCAGGTTATTATTAATAATAACCGATTAATCACATTGACCTTAACACATAGATAACTGCCTATTTTTCTGAGTACGTACCATCATATTATTTTGAGAGAAAAAAACCCAAATTAACACTTTGACTCCTAAGCCGGCCGTAACCGGCCATGCGACTTCTATACTAGTGGGGCGGATTCCGGCCGGTTGCTCTTCCGAAAAGAAGGAGGAGCGAGTGGTCATTAAAGGGTCCCTTAGGGAGAGACCAAAGGCCTTCCATTTATATCTCCCACCACCCGTAGGGAGGAGAAAAGGTGGAACGGGACTGACTAATCCATTCTGCAGATTAATTAGTAAGCAAACCTCCGTATATAACTGTAACCAGATTTTGAGAACTCTTAGTAGTCAAAGGGTTAAGACGCATTTTGAGAATTGCTATTATTTATCAAAACACAAAATTAACAGAAGAAATAATTCCCTTTTCAGTTCCAGAACTCTAAGCAAATACAGCCTCAAAACAAACTTCAGAAAACTGTTCGTGTTTACTTGCAAGAAAAATTTAAACCCGGCAGTTTCAAACTAACTTTTGTTGTTAAATGGTGTGGGAAAAAAAGCGAAAGATTACGGAATAGTAAGAGATCGTGCTAAGACTGCAGATTTTAGCCAACCTTCTGTACTTTGAAAAAAGAATGAATGGTTTCTTGACTTTATAGTAATTGCAAGTGCGGCGTAACTTAATAATGATCCCTTTCTCGACATTTATGACTTTTTAAAATGTGGCTAAGACTAATATCATAAATTCTTTACTCCAGTTCTAAATGGTTCATTCCATATTTTAATGAAACTTTGTTTCGACTTGTTAAAGTTTGCTAATTCATTTAGGAAGGATATTTGGCTCTCTAAGGGAAAAGAAAAGTATTCAAAGTCGAGATTAACCCTTACCTCTTCCGTCCCGAGCCGACTTTTATTTTCTAGACCCTTTAAAACAGGCCCTATTTGGGGCAAGAATTAGACTCTCCCAACTTGGGTGGTCATTTACCCCACCCTTTGCTATAATCTTCATTTAAAGCGCACGGAAATGGGTTGTGCTTGGAAAGAATAATTGGATCTCTTACTGATTGTAGAACCTTACCTCCCTTCAAAAGAAGCCAACCGCCTCAAACCGGCTTTCGTCGTTCTTAAGGGAAAATATTTAGACCGCCTCGCTTGGTGTCTGAGGGTTAAATGAACAGAGATGCCTTTAAGAAATTCACTTAATTTTGTATTATAAAATCTTGAGAATAAGCCTGAAATTTTTATTAAATCAATTTATAACACAAAGATAGTAGCCTGAGTGCTGATGAAAAAATGTAAATAAATTGATGTTTTTCACTCGAGGTTCCATCTTTTTTTATTTGTTTGTACGCTTGAGAATACCATATTTTATTCTACAATGTTGAAGGAAATTTCTTATTTCTTATGAGTTATTAAAATTAATCTATTAATTAATCTTGATAAAATTCTATAATGTTTTGACATTATAGAATTTTATCAAGGAATTGTTTTTCAAAATAAAGCCCATTCTGGTCAGTTGGTAATAAACTGTTTTTTAGCCATAAATCACACTTAAAACAAAATAGAAATTTGAAAAGTATTTTCCCATGTTTTAATCAAGAAATGAAAATCAAAAAATATTTTAAAAGCAATTTTTAAAAAATCGGGGTTTTAATGGCTAACGTAACTATTTTTATATCATAAATATAGTAATGTAAATAAAAGCTTATTTACGCTGTTAAAAACTGCAGATTTGGGATAGCGTTATCAGTACATTTTCATAAAAATGTACTGGTCAGTATGAATTCTGAAATTAGTAAATAAACCAAAACAAAGAAAAAATACTAATTCAGAAAATCTACTTTTATTACTGGCTTTCCTAATACGGCTTACTCTCTTTCTTTCTCTTTTATCTCTTCATTTTCATTCAGGATTAGAATTCTTTTCATAATTTTGAATATATTTTAATGCTGCAATTCTTTTTAAATATTTTAAAGTTTGGTAAGGAAGCTGTTGGTTCAAAAGTCGTCTTTATCATCTGAATTTGGTTCATATTTATGAGGTTCATTGAAAATAATCATTATGTTGCTTCATGTTATTTTGCAAAATAGAAAGTTAATGTAATAAAAGTTACAAGACTTAATTTGAGTTTTCACTCGCTATATAAACCTAAGGTTCGCACTGGATGCCATCTGATTATTTCTCAAGAAAAAACGACAGCAAAAATTACATATACCGAAAGAAATTAGTCTGAATATTTTAATTACCTACTTTAATCAACTCAACTTCGTATTTCTATCAAAACTTTTTATGAAATAATATAATTTAAAGATGAAAACAAAATGCAGTATATACATAAATGAAATCTTTTATATATTACAGTTGAAAAGAAATCTTAGCAATTTCTAATCTTGTCGTTATTGGAAATTAATGACAATTTTAATGAATTATATCTGTATATTGAATATAAATTATTTCATTTATGCCTTTAACTCCTTATCCATTCGATTAAGAAACAGGAAGCTTAGTCTTTTAGGAAACATATAAATAACTCCTACCTATACTTATGATAATCCGTCATCGACTGCTGTGGACGGTATTTTTTTATATTCCTTACCCTTCATGCCTGGGGGCGTAGAAAAAATCCTAATTACGGAATAAGAATCAGGCTGTACCATAAATCACGGCCTGGCGTATGTTAAATCCGATGACAAATAATCAAAATGGTGGTATGTCTAGAAATGCATGACTTTTTACTTTCTCGTATACGAAGTATACAAAGAGAAAGTACTGTAATCGTCAAAAAATTCGAACTCGAGATTTTGACGAATCTCCGCGTTTCAGACCTCCCCGAATCCGAAAAACACAATTTTGGAATTATGTCTGTCTGTGTGTCTGTGAACACGATAACTCGAAAACTGTGAGAACTACGGAGATGAAATTTGGTATGTGGTCTTTTAACATAATTTGTAGGTTTCTATCAAATTTTGGACAAAATCCGTCCACGGGAAGTCTGTCTGTATGTCCGAAGTCATGTGAACACTATAACTCAAAACCTTGAATAGCTAGATGGATAACATTTGGTACACAGTTTTATCGTTATGAATGTAGGTCCGTATAAAGTTTTGGGCCAAATCCGTCAAAGGGTTGACTGTCTGTCGGTCTGTATAATTTACTATTGAAACCAATCCGCTATCTCCACGCGCATGCGTACGGAGGCAATCTTCTGAGCTCGTGAAAGGAGTGAATTACGTCAGTTTGTCCTTGAGACGGCAAGAGTGAAACCTAGAAGTGTGCGATAGATGCGTTTTAATCGGTACGCATCTCTTTGAATTCTTTACCTAGATATTTTTTAATCACTATAATGAAAAACCTTCTGATAGTCATTGGATTCTGGATAACAGTAGGTTCGAATTTTTTTAGCCACGTGGGGGAAGGAGAAACGGCACCTTTTGGGGGAAGTATACGAGAAAGTTTAGGGGAGAACACTCTCGCCGGTTTGGAGAGAAGATACATTTTCACTTGTCTTCCTTGTTTCAACAAATAGTAACTTCTGTAACCGAGCATCCTCTTCGTTCTGCTAGGAGGGAATTTAAAACCAGCCGAACGTCAACTGTCCATCCTACGTCTTCATCTCTTCCTGATCTCACTATTCTTTTTCTTTCGAGATGGAAAGTCTCTTTCCCCCAGTTCAACATTCAACTTCGCCTCCTTTTCAGCCCATCATCCCCTAATGAACTCAGAACTAGTTTAGTGTTCTTTCAGGATTTTCTTCCAAGATCCACCATGTTTCATCTTCTTCAACTAGAGTTCCATCATCTAACTCTTCTTCAAAATCGAACTTTTTGAACTCTTTGCGGCCCATTTCTCTGTTTTTGTGTACATATTTTATTATTGTATTAATTTTTTGAATCTTTATTCTTTCGTTTTTTTAATTTTTTGAATGGAATTTTTTTTACTCATCTTACAGTTTTTCCGTTGCATGTTCATTTTATTCTTGTCCAGTTATTTCATGCGCAATTGTGTAATTTTGTGTTTTTTCAAAGTTTTATTTATAAACATAATCTGTGTAATGTAACGCACAATAGCAATCATTCCTAATGGAATAGCTCCTGTCAACATTTGTAAACTTGCTGCGTTTTTAATTAGGCAGCGGTGTAGAGGAATTGTCGCACAATAGCAATCCTTCCTAATGCAATAGCTCCTGTAAACATTTGTAAACTTTTTACGTTTTTAATTAGGCAGCGATGTAGAGAATTGTCGCACAATAGCAATCCTTCCTTATGCAATAGCTCCTGTCAACATTTGTAAACTTGTTGCGTTTTATAATTAGGCACAGTGTAGGGAATTTGGCAAGGTCAAAGAGAGGTCACGCCTTCGGGTATTTTGGTTATTCTTCCACTTCATGTCCGCGACACTGCTTCGATAACCTTAAGGTTACAGTTGCAGGGGCATGGAGTGGTGTTATGTTATATCTACTTTGTTGCCATTTTAAAGTTAGGAATTTTGATGTTTGTTTCGAAATAACGCTCGTTTTGCTTCAAAATGGGACATCAATAATTAAACTAAACTTTTATGTTCTGTGACGCAGCTTCAGATTCCACTGACTAATATAAATGGTTCACACTGGCAACATAAGTACCTCAAGGATTTTAGGGAAAAAAGAAGCAAAATATACTATATGCGTGGGCAAAATTTTAATTACATACTGAAATCAGCTGTAGTTTTTATGTTGCTTAAAAAATTGCCGGAAAAAAAGATAAAATCTAGCAGAAAAAAATAAGATACAAAATATAAAATCTTTGTTAATTACAGTTGATGAGGACGCGCTAAGCAATTTCCTATCTTTCGAAATACATTATTTCAACAAACACGAAAATTCACTGCTAGAAATTGCTATCAGCTATTGAAAATTAATGATAACTTTAATGAATCTACTCTGTATCCTGAATAAAACCTACTTCATTTGTGCCTAAACTTCCCAACCATCCGTTTAAGAAACAGGAAACTTAGTCTTTCAGAAAATATTTTAATGAACTCGTACCTGTACCTATACTTATGATAATCCGTCATCGTCTGAGCGGTAATTTTTTTTTAATATTCCTAACCATTCGAGCCTGAGGACGTAAAAAATAAATTCCTATTGCGAAGTAAGAATCTGGCTGTATCATAAATCACGTGAGAAACGTTAGCAAGTCGTTTAAATCCCTTTATTAATAGCTGCGCATGTAGTAAAACGTCGAAATTAATTTAATATAACGTCTAAGACGGATAAAATTACTGTAAAGAACTCTTTTTTTCATACTTCGAAGAACCAGTTTTTTTCATAAAACGTTAAATGAAAGAAATTTCTATACTTTCTTTGTATTAGCGAAAAAAATATTAATTTTTTTCTACCTTATAGAAGAAAACTCGAGAGAAAAAAAGCACTCCATTACGGTCACTAGATTTTGTGTTGCATTTTAACAGTTATTAATTATTTTCTGAAGGTGTGAACTTATGTTTAGAAAGGAAGTAAATAAGTAGTGAAAAAAAGAAGAAATCTTCATCTAGCTTTTCAATAAACTTCATATAAAGTTAATAAATTGCTTTTTATGAAGGAGTAAAGCATGTTCAAAAAATGTAATCAGTGATGAAAGTAAAGTTCCCCTGCTATATCGAAATGGTAATGAAGTACATTGAGCTAAACCTTTCTTTATTCGAGCATCACTTTACGCTTTTAGTTGAGAATAATTGCAATAGAATTATTCATTTACGTTCTAAGGATTTCGCTTGATTTATTGGAGCATTAATTTACTTTTATGGCTTTTTGGGATATTGCGCGCATAAATTTTGTTAAAAGCATGCATAGTTTCCGATCTAAGATGCTAAACTAGATGGATTCAAGCGCAAATGAGCACTAGCTATCTATTATGTTAATAACATTGAAGTCTTTATTGTATTCGTTTATTCAAATTTAAATCCTTAATCATGTTTTTTCACTTATGTTATTTAAAACTTTCTTGCATTCGTAAGTACTGCTTGGACATAAAATAATGCTTGGTTTAAAGTACCGCATCCGTATACCGATTGTGGTATAAAAAAATACTAATTTTAAATACTTTAATTTTTGTTAGTAATTTGAAAGATTTCGAATATATTTGCACTTAAAAAGATGTACACTATTAAGTATTAAAGATATTTAATTACAAAAAAGAAAATACAGAAGAAACAGAAGAAGTAAACAATATCGATAACAATATACCTTTTGCGTGCAATGACGCAGCATCCAGTGATTGCATCAACAATATTGTCTAAAATCAACTAACCAATTAAGATACAATCAAACAACAGAAATCCTATTTCAATAAAAATTAAAACACATTAAGATGAAAGAAAATGGGAAAAAT
>BGPR01044635.1:0-12553 GCA_013235015.1 Araneus ventricosus | reverse complement strand
GTTATAACCGGGACAAAAAATAACCGGTTGTAACCGGGACAAAAAAAAATAACCGGTTATAACCGGGACAAAAAAAATAACCTGTTTTCGTTTTAAACCGGTAGGTTTTTTCCATCCCTAGAATATACTGGACAAAATACAAAAAAGTTTATAATAAATAAAATAAAATAAATTCAGAAACAATGGAATAGAATATTAATTTTTTTAAAAAATAAAAAGATTAGTAAAACTATTAATCCATAAGTAAAATATGGGAAAAATAATCGAAAATTGAGACTCTGTCGTCTAATCAACACGTCTCAGACTTTATACGCATGGTCAAAGTTGAGAAGAAAACATGCAAGATTTTAAAATACTTGAAAAACATGTTTAAACTAAATTTTTTTGCTTATTTGTAAGCGCTCCAATGAATGTTTTGAAAAATTATTGTTTACTGATTAGATGATGCCTGCATATTCCTTCTAATAAGGCGCTGCATGATTTTCTAAGCTTTAATTCAGTTAATTAATCTATAAATTTATTACAAATACTGAAATTGCCAAAAATCAACAGCTTTTAATTGTAAATTTCACCGTATGCATAAAATCTCGCTTTTCAATAGAACTTCTGAAATAATTAAGAATTGGTACAATTTTTAAACAACATTCATGAAACAAAATAACATTCCTTTTTATTTAAGCTACATAACTTTTCAAGTGGAATTCATACAATGCGTAACGGGAAATATTTGCCAGTATATTTCTACTATGAATTATTTCCTTAGCACATTGTATGGATTCCATTTTTCAAATGAAATCCATACAATGTGTAACAGTAAATATATTGCGAATTATTTCTTTAAAAAACTAGTATTTCATCTACATATTAAACTGCATGTCCAAAGAAAATCTATTTTCATCAACAAAAAAATTATGTATCTAAAATATAAAACTCTCTGATCTTACGAACTTGATAAACATGGCAGACAACCAGAGCAGACATCATCACAAAACTCAAACTATTACAACCGTGGTTACCAAACATGTACAATACAGTATACGAACATTATGGTAGTTGTATATTACCATCCATTAAAAAAAACCACTTCCTTTGCAAACGATAAATACCATCACCACCTGCTCAGCTTACAGTTGCTTCTAAACCACGTGCAAACGATATCTAATATTTACGAGTTCTTCCAACGAGAGTCTAGTCTAGCTCGTAGCGTTCGCCATTTTCGCGCAATTACGTTGTTGTGTTGCGAAAACGCAGAACGTAAACATTGCATCGGTTGCGTCCTGTTTATCGTCAGGGTTCTGCAGCTTGTCATCGTAAAAGCGGGCACTCCAAGGAAGAATAATAGTCTCTTCCTTTAATAAGATCGGGTTAAAGAAGAAAGTAAAAAAAGACCTCTCTCTTAGTTCTGGCAGATCTACCGAAAGCGGTTGCCAATATATTATAAAATATTAAAAGATCTTGAGTGGGTAGACCGTTCTGAGATGTGATTGATGCCGGTTGTAAAAATTTGCTGTTTCGGTTCCGTTAATCTTAGCGTACTTGTACCTGTCATGTTAAGCAGTGTTCTTTCCTTGGTTTAACTTTTCTTCCTTTTATGCTTTTTTCTACCCCTTCCTTGCAATTATTGTAAACAAACCACGACTGCACGTGAAATAAAATATTTAGGAAATTTTTTGTAATATGTTTTCATAAATGGACGTACAAGACAAAAAAAAACACGTCCTAAGTAGAGAATTTACAGTAAAAAGTTTAGTTGGCTTTTTAACGAAAACGAAAGGAAAGATCTCAGAGAAGTGGAAAAATAAATTAATTATAGTATAACTTTTATTTGATATTAACGGAGTTCAGCGTCGATGAATCAACATAAAATTTTAAAAAAAGAAAAGAAACTGTTAAAATCAGCTGAAAAACCCTGTCATAACTCCTATTTAATATTAAATCATCACAGATTCAAAAACGTATCCTGTGTGTATTCTAATTTGTAGACAGACTGTCTGGTCTGAATCTCTTTTGGCACGTAGCCACGCCCACATTCCTGAGCGTTACCGAAATTTCTGGCCTTTTCTAATATAGATGTTGTTGATGCAATTGATTATTCTTCAGTATACAGGTTGTTGTAATTAGAATTCACCTTTTTAGAAGGCCTTAGAGCCGGTTCTAGGGCACCAAACGAAACAAAATTTCACTAGTATTTAGTGCAAATGATCAGTGGCAGATCCGGGGGGGCTATCGGGCTGCAACTCCCCCAGAGCTAAACCCGAATTCTTGATTTTATTTAAAATCACTACAACTGTTTGGTCTTAATTTCCCTTTTTAAAAAAATAATAAAAAAGTGACAACATTGCTTTCTGGCTAGACTAGACAGGCTCGAAAATTTTTCTACTTTTCTAGTCCTTCCACTTGTACTTGTAGCGTTGAAGCGGTCGAAAAAAATTTTTGGCTAGTTATTTCATTGTATTTTTTTAATTAAATTATCGAAAGTATTGTAGTGTTCTTTACGATTCTCATTGTCAGGTGAGGAAGGTCTGTAAAGTTAAAGAGTTTTGGTTTACATAAGCCATGAGGTTTCAAATCGGCATTACCAAAAAAAATTTTTAATCCCCCCCCCCCCCCCCCCCCCGACCCGAGTTCTGGATTCGCCACTGCAAGTGATGCACTCTGTGAAAACCTTGAAAAACAAAAAGAAACAAAGAAAGAGGAGGGAAAGTTAAAATTTTCGTCAATAGTAGATCTGCTTCAATATCTGAGGAGATTTTTGCAGTTATTTTGTTAAATAAATCAAGAAAAAATAATTTCATTGTTGTTAAAATTACAATTCACTCATTCAGATAGCTAAAAACTGAATATTACTTCATGTGATGTAATTTTTTTTAAATTATTATTACTAGAAGATTTGTGCCCGTCTAAGCCATATCTGAGAACTGATTGTCACAGATTGACTCACGAAAGACGTAATACAAAATCTCATGCTCATTGTCAGAGTGCTTAAGAAATAAATGAAAAATAGGATTGGTGAATCACTTGGCTCTAACCTTCGTTTCGTTAATAACTTTACTTTTAACGATTACTTTCGTTTTATCCGAGTAAAAATAATGCAAAATCCACTGACTGAAAAAATTGCATTACCAAATCTCTATTAATAAGAAAGGAGAATATGTGTTGGCGCTCTACAGGGCAGGGCAAATTTGGCACAAATAAACTTTGAAGAATGGGAGTGTGCATCTCGGGGCCCTTTTTTTTCTCGAAATTTTAATTAGAATTTTAGCTAATTAAAAATTAAGCGAAATTTTGACATTTTCTCAATAACTTCCAAAAATATTACAGCACAAAAATCATTTTTACGTCATCTGAAAGAACAAAACATTATCTTTCCAATGATATCAATTACGTTGCTCTACAATTTTTTCTGCTATTTTAATAAATTTTTAAAAATATTTTTTAGAGTAAATTAAAATACTTTTCCTTATTGCAACGCAATTTAAACCTGTTTCATTGTTTAAACGAATATTTCATTGCGTGTTTCTCTTTCATTGTTGAAAGTTGAGGTAATATTCTTATACAATTATCCGATTTGCTCGTTCAATAATGACGCTGACAAAAGGGGCGGGGTAATTTTAATCTCCGCCCAGCGTCACAGACATCTCAGGGCTTTTCTATTATAAATTATTTTGGTTTTCACGGCGCACATTTAATGTGGAGCTCACGGAGTACTAGTGAAATTTTGTTTTGGTTGGAGCACACAACCGGCTCTAAAGCATTCTGAATAGGCGCTTTAATTACGCAAGTTTATTAGAAGTTCGAAAGAAAGGAAATAATGTCCAATGAAAATTAAATTCACCAAAAATATTTACTTTCAGCATAAAAAAACGCGTTAAGATAACTGTTGATTCCCTATTTTTGTAGAAACTGTTAATCATATGAAAGTTAAAATTTCATTAATTAGATGTAGGTTAATCAATTTAAGGAAAAAACAATAGCAATATACATTTATATATTTAAATTTCCTATCACTAGTCCAAAACATCGTAGCATGATGATGTTTTAGCCCGGATTCGCCTGGCTTGATTGTATCAGTCTTTGCTTTATATGCGTAACGATTTTTACTTAACGCAATTTAAAGAAAGAATGCCGGTATAAAAATATTATTATGTTAATAAAAGTAAAATTTTTGCATTGAAGTTAACCCTTAAATGCCGAGTGTTACCTTTAAGCCACCCGTTCAGGACAGGAGAAAGGAGAAAGAAACGCTCCCCTAGGACCGCGAGCTCCGGAAGTATACGTATGCACGGGACCGGGCGATTTTTCCGTTAATCCTAATTTCGTTTGAAAATTCATATAAAATCATTACTGCAAGCAAATACACTGAAGTTTACAGTTTATTATCATTGATAGTATCTGAATATAATATAATAAAATTTTCGTGATATTTAAAAACAAACAAACAATTGAACTAAAATAAAATTGACCAAAACATACAAACTTCTATCTAGCGAACTCCAAACTTCAAACGATAATTTCTACTCCAACCCCTAACCAATAAGCATTCCATCCTTTCATCACGTCATCAAATCCAGGCAAAATAACACACAAATCTTTAAATGTGCAATCCTCTCGAAAGAATCGAACGCGCGCAGTTGTTTACATAATCAAATGGCCATGATCCATCAAGAAAAACCGGGAATCGAAAGTGCATATTGAAGGTCAACACTTTGATGCAACATTATTCGAAAAAGTAACGGACTTTACCTCCATCTAGTGCCGTTTAAAAATTCAAATAAAACGTTCCAAGTTGCGATCACATATATGTGATGGCGGGCTATGAGGCACGGAATCTTTGATGACATGTATGTGATTGTGGGCTATGAGGCACGGAATCTTTAATCACATGTATGTGATTGTGGGCCATGTGGCACGGAATCTTTGATCACATGTATGCGATTGTGGGCCGTATGGCACGGAATCTTTGATCACATGTATGTGATTGTGGGCCGTGTGGCACGGAATCTTTGTTCACATATATGTGATTGTGGGCCGTGTGAAACGGAATCTTTGATCACATATATACGATGGTGGTCCTGATGGGGCTTTAAGCAACATACCCAATTTTGTCTTCTGAAATCTTGAGAATAAGACTGAAGCTCTAATGACTTTGTTGCCAATTGGATACATACTAAAATGTTTATTGAATCAATTTACAACGCATAGATGGCAGCCTGAGTGCTGTTAAATTTTTTTTTAAAATTGGTGTTTTTCATTGAGGCTGCATCTTTTTAGCTTTGTTTGTACGCTTAAGAATATCGTGTTTTATTCTATAATGTTGAAGGAAATTCCATATCCGTATTATTATTTATTAAAATTCATCTGTATTTGACACGATAGAATTTTATCAAAGAATTTTTTTTTCTGAACTAAAGCCCTGTGTTGTCAGTTGGTAACAAACTGTTTTCTAGCCACAAACCATACTTAAAACAAAATAGGATTTTTAAAATTATTTTTCCCATTTTTAATTCAAGGGATGAAACTAAAAATCATTTTTAAATCAATTTTTAAAAAATCGGGCCTTTAAGGGTTAATGTGCAAAGCAAGCAAATTTTTCAACGTAACTTTGACATTTGAGAGAGCATGCGAGTAAAAGATTTGTTGAAGCAATAAAATTGGTTTGAATTTCATTACAACATTACGGTGGATTGTTACAAACTGTGTTTAAAATTAATTTTGAAAATTTTATTAAAATTGAAGAACCGTTTTTGAGATAAGAATGATAACTCCGAATTTTGCAGCCAGGTGGCGCTGTAAGCGGTTTTCTTGCGTAGCGCATAGCAACTTTACTATACCTAGACCCCACTTTTATGACTATAGCTCTTGCCGTTCAAAAATTATTGGGGTGACAACGGACTTTAGCGGGCACACTGTTTAAATAGCAATTAACTATCTTTGGAAATTCTGTAATGTTTTTCTTGATATTTCCAAGTTGATGATTGTATAACTTTGGATTTTCTTTGGCTCGAAATAGCAGAACAATGTCTTCTAAATCACGACATTCCTGATATTGCTATCTCTATAATAAGTTGAACTAAGAACAATATTACACGTTTGTCATCAGTCTAGTGATGCCTTAATTGGGAGTTCATCCGATTACGCTATGACTAGAAAACCACCAACCAAAGAAACACCATAAATACCTTACAGTAGTTTCAACGTTATATAAACAAAAGAATGCAACTTAAATACATTTAGTTTGAAATTCTTATCAATATTTCAGATTAAGTAATAATTCCCAGCTATCCCTTGTTATAAAAATTCATTGTTAATTTGTAGTTGCATGTTAGATGGAGTTACGTTTTTTCATGTGAATGTAACGTCACTTGAATTGACTTAATCATCTCTTATCACTACTAAATGACTGTAACCGTTTAACCCTTTCGCGTGCATTGGTTCCGCAGTGAAACCGCACATTGAGCATATTTCTACTGCGCATGAGTGAAATGTAGTGATATTTTTCTTTCACACCTTAAGAGCCAGATATATAGGCCAACTTATATAAAAATTCCTGTTCAATACCGTTGGTATTCACGAAGATATCGGCATTGCAAGAACTAAATTGCTTTTGATCTCTAAGAGAAACAAAATGATGAGTGTTCTTGCACAAATTGATATTTTTTTAAATTAAATCTTCGAAAGTAATGTTGAATTTTATGAAGGTTGAATATCCTGAATACTCACGTATACTTATAAATCAATAACATAATTTAAATTGCATTTCGATGATAACTTATTCGGTGGAAAAATAGCCTGTTACCGTTCACTGTGAAACCACAAATTTCTTGAAAATAAAAAATTCTAAATTTTTTCTTTCCTTTACATATTTATGATTGATCAGCTACATGTCTAATGTTCATTTTTCAAATAAATTTAGTAATTTTCGAAGCGAAACGTGTAGTAAACTTGAAAGGGTTAACGGGGATTCATATACCTTACCTAGGGAAGTATTATCTCAAATCAAAATGTAGCACTTTTAAGGATAAAAGAAAAACGATCGTTAACTTTTATTTATTTGTGAAATAACTGTAGTAGAAGAAAAACATAGAAAAGAAAAGGATAGAAGTAAAACAATCGTTAAATTTTTATTTAATTGTGAAATAACGGCACTTGTGAGAGATATGCGTTTTGAGTGTAATGAAATGTAATACGTTTTTGAAATGTTAGTAAATGATTTTGGCAACATTCATTAATTCACACCTCCAGAACAGCTTAAAAAAGATTTTTTTACTTGCGTCATTGATCTTCTAAGGTTGCCATGTATGTTTTTATCCCTTTACAAATTTCGACCAATCAGACACTTGCTTCAAGCTTCACTTGATTCGAGCTGCAATGGAAGTATCAAATCAAAAAATTGCAATTTGTTGATGGTAGAATTACAGTCCATTAAGACTCTTTGGTTGTCATTTATGTATTTTACCATGTAGGACATTTTACACGTGCGTTTAGTACGGTTTCTTCTTTAAGAAATACTTTGCACACGACTTCTTTAAATGCTTCGAGCTGATATTTCCTGAATTTTATTAATTTATTCTAAGTTAATTAATAAATTCAAATAACTGAAATTCGCTTTAATTTGTTATACTTAGAGTAAAAAAATGAATACAAAACTTTTTCTTTTTAAATTTTTTTAATTCTCAGTAAGAAAAAAATTATGTTGTATTATTCTGAATTTTTCTATTATATCACAAAAAGATATTTTTCAAAAAATATTATATCACAAAAAAATTTGCTGAAAATCTCTAAAATTTACAGCTCGGCGACGAATGGAAATAAATAATATCTAATTTAATGCAAACTCCTCTAGGAGTTCAAGAAACATTTAGGCAGATTTGTCTGGAAATTTTTGGATTTTTACTATAACAAAAACTTGAATTATTGAAAAAAATACCAAGAATTTTAGAATATTCCACGGGGCAACAATATTATTCATCATATTTCACGACATAGCAAATATTTCAAGAGATAGTTCGTATCTCTTCCCAGTATAAGACGTATTTTTTCTTCATACTTTCGGGCGTTCTTGCGCAAGAAAATAAATTTTAATCACTCTAAGTGTTCCCTCAGCTCCAGACAATTCACATGCACATCCCAAATGAGAGAAATAAAAAAATTCACTAAGAGAACAGAAACATTGTAGCCAGACTTTCCCATAGTGGACAACGCTTCGTTCGGGAAAAGTTGGAAAAATCCATTTCGTTGATATATGGAGCCAAATCTCCGTTATATCCTGATAAATAAAAGTCGCAAATAAAATACAGCTTCGGGGAGATAGATTCTAAGAGTTGGCCAAAGTGAGAGACAAGTAACAAAGACTAATATATATCACTTGCTTGACAATCCGCTTTTCGAACACTTAGCTGAAACAATGTCATTGCTTTTTCATTGTTGGGTGCGCATGCATGGCTGCTCGCTGGGATCCAGAGTTTTGTTCTTTTCCAGTCCAGGCCTCGAACAAGGTCAGCCGTCATTAAAGCATCGCGAAGGCGTCTTGCTAACGGCCTTTTAACAAAAGGGGAGAACACGGTTACTAGTAAGTTAAATTAATTATTCGAATGAAAAGGAGGGGGGTTTCTTCAAAGGATTCCTTGGCGGCCTGACAGAAGGTACAGGCCTAGTCTGGATCTTCCCCTATTTAGGTCGGTCCGAGTAATTTTGGGACTCGATATACTATGAGTATGTTTAAAATCAGTTTAGCTTGAGATGCCGGAAATGGTGGGAGGTTTAATCCAAACTAATGGCCGTCTCGAAGTGGATTGAAAAATGGTTCTGGTTAAGATAGATTAAGGAATGATTTACTGGTTAAAGCCTTCCTGTTTTTAACTACCTTTCAGACAGAGGAAAGGGATAAATGCATTTCAGTCGTTTTCCTTCCTATTTATGTGTCCGCGAATCAAAATTATGAATCGATATGGCTGAAGCACTGTTTACCCAAACCAGAGGTTTTTAACCCTCTGATTCCTAAGGCCATTGAAATAAGGGACCTCCTCTATCAAAGATAAGGGAAATTCACTTTCCCTCCTCACAAACTACAATGGCAGCTGGCATTGTCCGAATTGTAAGGAAACTCCCCTCTTTCCCAAACACATCTGAGCGAGCCACTCTAACGAAGAAAGCACGCGCCGCGGGATTGAAATCAATCACATTTAACGAAAGGGGTGGAAATTTCAGAGTGACATTCGAACGGCTATCGTCTTTTGCTTGAAGGGACGTATGGGACAGTACCGTATGGATAGAGTTAAACTGTTCAACTAATACACCTTCTCCTCGACTTACGACTGCAAAAAATAAATTTCAAATTTGAAATTTCAAAAATGAAATGTAATTCCAGATTAAAAGTTTTGCTTTCATTACATTATATTACACTACGACTCAGATAAAAAATCTCCGGTTTATTTTTGCTTCAAATACGTATTGTTGCAAAAGTCTTACTGTGGGTGTATGGTGTAAACAGCAGGATAATGGAGAATGAAGGTTTATTCACAAATGTGCAGGAAAAACACGTAGCACAGGAAACAATAGTTCTTGCACAGATTACCAATGCAAATAGACAACAATTCACAGGTAATAACAGTTCAACACTTTGTTATCTAACAACACAAATAGTCAGCAAATAACTAATAACGACAATAACAGCACTCTCAATAGCGCTCAGCTCACCAGCTTCCTAGCTCGCACTGCGGACGAAGCTCTCAAGTCGTTTCCAATGGATCAACACACCCTCCGTCGCCCAAGCGCTCTCCTTATATAGTTTCCCCGGCAGGCCGTGATGTCACATGGAATGATCTAGCACATTCGTGGCGTATCTTCTCTCCTAATACAGATATCGAGAAGATTCAGCACCTTTGAGATCCCATATTTCGTCGCCAAAGTCGCCGAATTTCTCGCCAAGTCGCCAAGATGGTCGCCGAGGTCAGGGGTCGCTGTCGGTCATCTCATACTTACCCCTGTAGAACTCTCTTCCCAACCATAAGACTCACATTGCTGGGAAGCGACTTTCCATGTTTGTAGCAGTATAATGCATTTTTCACATTACGTAAAATAATTATACTACGTAGACTGGGTTTTTGTGTTTTACGTACAATTTTGATAACCATTTTGAATGAAAATAGTGTTGAAAAATATAAATCCGATTTAAGCCCAATCGGTCGAAAGTTGAGGAGGACCTGCAGTTTCAAAAGAAAAAGCATTTCCTTCTGAAAAAGCTCAAGATGCGCTTGGATTTCAAGCAGTTCTATGTGTGATTTTGATTTGAGGTTTGGAAAAAACTCCCCAAATCCATGCATTAATGAAATGCTTTTTCACAATCTCATGAATATATATGCAATATACATATTAGCAGAAAATAAAATAAAGTGTTTAAGTATTAATCAATGGCAAAGAAAAGGAAGTTTGATGTCATTTATTTGGAAAATTTGAATGAAATATTTAAAATTATGTAGCTGTCAGAACTATTTTTAGTTACAAATATGAAGGAATCTAATAGACGTCAGACTGAGCGTGCGCCAGGCCCGCAAGCCTGGCGGTTCTCTAGAGGAATCGGGTTTCGGGCCTGGAACCTCAGGCCCCGAAGTCAATAACTTACCACAAGGCCACCGCGGTCCCTATAAGATAAAGAGACGAACGGAATTTAATTTTTGCTAAATCAACGTATGTGTGGAAAAGTTTCTATTTCGCACAAGCTAATCAGGAGAATTCTTAACTTATTTAGACTTCAAAAATGTAATAAATGATAGTGTACTTATCTGCCATCGAAATGATATCATGCAGTATGTCCATCTTTTATTCCCTGTGGACATGGAGATCATGTTGTACACATAATATATCAATGGTTCACGCTCTTCTGCTCAGAAGATAATTATACATTATTCACTCGTAAATATATTATATTACTATAATATGCCTCTCTGCGGTATGCTACAGAGTGCACATGAGTTCTTTTACTTCAGCTCCCAAAAATGTGCCCTGAAAATGTGTGACACCTCACAGTGGGAGCGTCGCTGGAAGAACTACCTTTCTCGCCCACAGCAAGAAGTCAACTTGCAAGGAAGGTTAAAGGTCGAAGAAGGGTCCTCCCCAATCCGGCCAGGTCCTCACAGGGTTCAACGGACCGACCTCTCCTATTTTTGTGGGGAAGTTAGTAACAGTATGTTCGCAGAGGTTTTCTTTTCTCACCGCTCAGTGAAGTGCTTCAAACCTCCTCGTAACTTGAACAGTTCTCCAAGGCGATGCGTGTTTTGAAGTTCCCCTTTTTACTTTCTCGTATACGAAGTACACAAAGAGAAAGTATTGTAATCGTCAAAAAATTCGAACTCGAGATTTTGACGAATCTCCACGTTTTAGACCTCCCTGAGTCCGAAAAACACAATTTTGGAATTATGTCTGTATGTCTGTCTGTGTGTGTGTCTGTCTGTGAACACGATAACTCGAAAACTATTAGAGCTACGGGGATGAAATTTGGTATGTGGTCTTTAAACATAATTTGTAGGTCTCTATCAAATTTTGGACAAAATCCGTCAACGGGAAGTCTGTCTATTTGTATGTCCGCGGTCATGTGAACGCTATAACTCAAAAACTTGAATAGCTAAATGGATAAAATTTGGTACACAGTTTTATCGTTATGAATGTAGATCCGTATAAAAGTTTGGGCCAAATCCGTCAAAAAGAGGCGTTCAAATTGCATATTCAATTTCCTTTAATCCGATTCTCATGCGCATGCGTATTGGTAGCAATCTGTTATTGTTGTAAATTTTATTTACAACAATAAATAATGTTTTCAAGCATCAATTGTTAACAATTTTTTTATTGTTGTAAATCAAACCGATCTCATTATTTCAGCAAATCATTTATCCACGCGCTTTTGCAATTGTTACGGTTGTGGTAGTATAAATTGTTTTCTTGGGAATTCAATTCCAAAGCAGAATTTTCGCTTTAGTATTCATTGCATTGCCTATTTTATCGCGCCTGCTTCAAAGTAATATTTTTTTGAAACGTGGCAACAGATATTTGATTTCAGGTTTGTTTGTTTTTTTGTTTTACTTTCTCGTATACGAAGTATACAAAGAGAAAGTATTGTAATCGTCAAAAAAATTCGAACTCGAGATTTTGACGAATCTCCACTTAGAAAGTATACGAGAAAGTTTAGGGGAGACCACTCCCGCTGGTTCAGATAGTACCACGGAAATACGTTATATATCCCAATATGTTTCGCAGTATTGCATATATTTGTAATTTGTTGTACATGTATTCCAATATTTAGAATGTTTTTTCTCTTTCCTTCTTGTTTCCCTGTATCATATGTTTTATTACTTCCCATGCTCATTTTCACACTTAAGTTATCTTACCGCGTTCTTTTTCTGTAAAAGATTTCCCAATTTCCATCCTTCTCATATAGTTTACCTCAAAAGTCCTGAACTTGTATTGCATTCTTCAAGTTACCAATCCCTTGTTTTCAATATAGTTGCTTGGTGATGTTATGTTATGTTATGTTATGTTATGTTATGTTATGTTATGTTAT
>BGPR01044634.1:0-12554 GCA_013235015.1 Araneus ventricosus | reverse complement strand
TAAAGAAATATTGGAATTGGTTTTTAAAAATGAATATACACTCACTTTCAAAAGTTAAGCGCAATTCTTAAGATGGGAAAAATTTGGATGTAATATGAATACTATGGATCGCAATCAGTTGCGGAGAATCGTGGGACATACTATCGTCGTAACTCACATTTTATAGTGAAGATTCGGTCACGAGGGCAATTAGGGTGGCCAACAGAAAGGGATGAAGGAGAAAATAGAGTTTGATCCATCTTGTTCCACAGAAAATTGATAACGAAATGTAACTTTTATCAATGGTTATGTTTGATGTGCATAATATTTATGTTTTATAGGCATGTTTTTTGCTTAAAACATGCAAAGTTTTCCACCAAATTGTGCGAAACTTAAAGAATTCTTGGCAATATGTAAAAGCAATTTTGTATTAAAATTTGAATAAAAACATTTCAATATTACAGGGAATATAAGCATTTGTAGTAAATGGTAGAAAACTCTGCATGTTATAAGCAAAAAAAATTACGGAAAAAAATTTGGGATTTTTTAAGAAAACCTTTATATCTTCCCGAACATTTGTGCTGTGTTTACGAAAATGCATGTAAATATTATGCACATCAAACATACCCATTGATAAAAATTACATCTCGTTATCAGTTTTCTGTGAAACAAGATGGGTCAAACTCTATTTTCGCCTTCCTCCCTTTCTGGTAGCCACCCTAATTGCCCTCGTGACCGAATCTTCACTGTAAAATGCGAGTTACGATGATAGTATGTCCCACGATTCTCCGCAAGTCATTGCGATCCATAGTATTCCTATTAAATCCAAATTTTTCCCATCTTAAGAATTGTGCTTAACTTTTGGAAGTGAGTATAGCACCATAATTAGTAGATATCTTCTTTTCCCCCTCAACTTGTTTTCCACTGTACCTTGCGAATCGCCGCATGCTCTTTCCGTATGCTTTCACAGAGTACCCTGAGTCAATACTCTACTGTATTTCGTACATCAAGAGTATTTTACCGAATTTCCGGATAATCCGAATTTCCCGGAGTCCGAACAAAGGTCAGCCCCAATTAGTTTGGATTCCCGAGGTTCTACTGTATCTGCTGTATCTTCTAAGACTTTAAAATCTGAGAAAATATCCTCTTTCAGTTCCAGTTTCATTTTGGACATTGCTAGGAAATATTTCAATGCATTTGTAAATAGCCAACATATCTGCGTTTTTTCGATGTTCTTATATTTGGTCCTTGATTCACATTCGCGGACACCAAAAACGAAAATGTTTCCTGTTGAACTAGGTAATTAAGTTTCATAATGAAATTCATTAAACGCAACATTTTGCATTGAAAACCTAACAGCAGTTGTTACATTTTATATCTCATGCAGTAGTAAATACAGTATGTTGTCATACATAGACAAGTAACTTGTAAAAAATAGATAATATTATTAGACAGAGCACATAGAATTAACAATAATGCGTAACAGACAAATCCTATTTATTTTGGTTATTTAGTGTATATTTGCATAATAAATATTTTCTTTCTTTGGAGAGAAATGACTGCTGTTTGCTTTTCCAGCTACAGAAGAACCATCGCCAAAAAACAACTTCTACAGAAATATTTCGCCGCCTTCTGCCAATCGTTGCAGAAATGGTTGGCGAATCTGTGATTAAAATTATATTCTAGGCGAGATATTATATTTGAGACCTCAATCTTCAGAAAAATCACTTTTGGAAGAAATTGAGAAATTAATGATTTTTTTCAGCTTCCATTTAGTATTGTTTACTCGGTTCTGCTTAAAAATCTACTTAACTATTTAATCCCGATGCGATTTTTGTCCTCTAACCCCTTTCAAAACCGGGACTTTTTGGGAGGGTGCGACATGAACAGGACTCTTCCACCAGGGTGGTCATTTACCCCACCCCTGCTATAGGCTTCCCTTACAGCCCATAGAAATGGGCTGTGATGGTCAAGGATAATTTGACCTCCTACCCCGCTTATCTCCTAAACGATTTCAGAAACTCACCTCCCCTCAAAAGAAGCGAAAGGCCCCAGACCGGCCTTTATCGCTGTTAAGGGGGAATTTCTAGGCCGCCCCAGACCACCTCGCTTGGTGTGAGAGGGTTAAACGATAGATTTTAGAAGCTTGACCAATTTTTGAGTGGAACAGTATCGGAACAGGTTTAAGACAGAAAATTCCTGAGTGACCGCCTTAATGAATAATGTTGTTTCTACGACGGCTGAGATGTGAAGAGATTTCTATATTCTTTTGAAACTCATATCAAACGCATAGTAGCACCGGTAAGGCTGCTATTGGTTCGTTTGTTTACTCTTAATAGCATCCTATTCGGATATTTTTATTTATTTACGATATTATTTACAAGTTATGTGAAGTATTATGCATTGTTTGTAATTTTTTGCGTGCAATATGGAGGCTTCTGTATTGTTTGCGATATTTTTTACATGACATTTTGAAGTTATGTATGAATTACAATATTTTTTGTGTGCCATTTGTGGCCCCTTTTTGGATTTTATTTCGTAATATTTCTTATATTTTCTTTTTAAAATATTGGTTTATTCATATGTTTTAATATTGTTTCGCAGGTTTTTTAAGAAAAAGTTTCCTTGTATGTTTAATTCTTTGTAATTAGAAGCTTTCATGCATTAAGTATTATGTTTTTTGTGACACGATTGTATGGTGTTCCAAACGGGGAAAAAGTTTCTCGATTTGTTTAATTTTTTTGTAATTAGAACCTCTTATTTATTATTTTTGTTGTTTCTAGCGGCAACGTTATGTGGTGTTCCAAATGGGGAAAGAAAAGGAAAAACCTTTCTGATTTTTTAATGGAATTGTGGTGGCTTTTGTTGTACCTTGATTCTTCTTTGTTTGTTTGGTTTTTTTTTGCTTTTATAAGAAATTATTGTACTAAGTTATGTTTTCTTTGCGTGAATTTTTTGTGTTATTTAATTTGTATTGTTTTGTTGCACCCGTTGGTATTTGTTTTGTTCGGTTGGTTGGTTTTTGCCTCATTGTTTTCCGCTGCTTGTAAGTAGTGTGATATTTTATACCTTCCAAATGGGAAGGTGTGTTATCTGTAAACTGTTTTTATAAGTGATCAATAAATGCTCCTTTGAGCTGGGTTTGGCTTTTCCCCGTTCTGACTCTGTGGTCTCTAAACCCTATGGGTGAGTCCGTGGACTTGGGCTGTGGGCACCGGAAAAAGCTATAGATTAGTTGTGGTTCAAAGTGAAACAATGATGCCTGATGTTAATTAACGAAGCACTTAAGGCGTGATAAGTAACAACAGAAAGCTAATGAAAAAGGACAATTCAGAAGCTAGTCAAGGTCGCGGTGACCTAGTGGCTAGGTGTCGGCCTCGGAACCGGAAGGTTCCAGGTTCGAAACCAGATTCCACTTCAAATCTATCATGTATTGGGCCTGTTGCACGCTAAATCATGCGTATGGGGGCCATTGCTGTCCCACCAGTGTGATGAGGAAGCTTGGAGAGGGGGTTCCAGCTCATGTGTCGTCCTGCTAGGTAGGTCCCCAAATATCGCTAGTGTTGCCTCGAAACGGAAGGTTAATATAAGTAAACCGAACTAAACTTCAGACGATAGTCCAAGAACTAAAACTAGCCCAAGAAGTGAGGAGATGGACTGCGTTTCTCTTCTGAGGGCAATGATTCTCTTATAACTTGGTGCTTCGTCTTTGTGAATTTCGTTAGTTCTACGAAGGTTGAGATATGATGAGGATTCTATATGTGCACATTTTTTTCAAATAAACCATCATAAGCACGGTCAAAGTTGATTTATTTAAAGATTAGTGAAATAAATTTGTCCGCGTTAGCTGTATTTCAAGAAAGAGAGTCATAGTTTCTTCTCTGAACATGGCCTCTCCCTGCCTACCTCAAAAGGTTTCACCTCTCTGACAGCGATCAGTGCAGTTGTGGTGGAAGTGGCGCGGCACTTCACTATGCCACAGAGTGCGCCCTCTCAGTGTCTTGACATAAGAGGAAGCCAGCGCCAAATTTCGAACACGAATGGCTAAAAATAAGTTGCCAATAACTTCTACTACAGGCAAAACATTCGTAGGATAGAGAAATTCATCAGTGAAAACAAAGATTTCTTCCGATCTGCCTAGCTTTCAACTTCCCAGCGAGCAGAACCAAGAAGCTCCAAATATCTATACCTTTCCCTCCCCTCGAAAAAAAGAGAAAAACAACATCTAATGCAATGAAAACTAATGCGAAATTGTAATATTGCAAATGTCTGTATTGTATATAGTATAAATGTCTGTTTCTTTCTAATAAAATTCTCGTGTCGACCATCAGTCCCATGTCCATATGTCCATCCAACCGGTCCAATTGCTGCAATGGCATCAGGCAAGGGGACATGGGGCTTCTTCCTGTCTTGACCATCAAATCGTTCAGTGACCGGACTGTTCACGGGTACAGGGGTAAGAGACGGCGTTCTGTTCTGTCTCTTAAGAAATGTACAGACAGTACTCTGAACAGATTTGACTCCTTTTATCACACTAGAGTTTTCTGCCATCTGGTATTGACTCAAAGGGGAATAATGGAAAACGCGTATCAGCGGATTTGCCGATGTTAACGAATGAGACACCAAAGTGGTAATAAGTGACCACTGTTGAAACCAGCGGGAATGTTCGCTCTTCAACTTTCTTGTGTACTAACACAATATGGCTGTTTTGGTCATTTATTCTTATAAGAGTCCGTATCCTTTCGACATATCACAGATGGAATGCCAAAGCGTGCAATTGAGTCACGTTCCAAGATGACGTCACTGGCAATTGGCATATCCAATAATTACTCGGCTTTCATTGAATTCGGTTTTAGTCAATATTTTCAGCGAAAAAATTATCTCGGTTTCCGAGGCTTGTCTCTTTTACTGGATTTCGTCGGTCTTTCCATGTGATTTCGCTGCTAATTTTATGAAAACAAAGGTTGACCCTGCTCAGTATATGATCAACTATATTCCATTCCCCAGATAATGCCTTATTCCTAAAGTCTTTATGGAGGAGGGTTCCCCGAACAAATAATAATATCTGTTCCTCTCTCTCCCCTCTTCGCAGTCTTCCATACGGCAGTGAGAGTCTTCAGAAGAAATGTAAATGTCTTGTTAAATTTGCATTTACTCTTTCCATTAGTTATTATTTTTTTAATCTTTTTTAGAGTATAAAACACTATATAAACCCCATATATTCTCTATAAACCCAGGTAACACAACATGTTCCACGATATTGCACAATATTGTTCGATATTATTTAATATTATAAGGTATTGTATAAAATAATACATTATTGCGAATAATGTTCAATATCGTACAATGTCGTTTTGCTACTGGGGAAGTGAGTTTTTGGTATTATTTTGGGGTGCCTAGAATGAATGGATTAGATTCATACTGATTACTATGGAAATAATTGCCTCGCTGTTCGTCTATTTTGGATTTCGCTGATTGTTTTCACACGGATAATTGACGAAAACAGAGGTATCAATGTAGTGTGCTTCGTAGTGTGATGAAGTCACACGGATAATTCACGAAAACAGAGGTATCACTGTAGTGTGCTTTGTAGTATGATGAAGTGAACTAAGAATGAATTTGACGTCTTCCTTTAGATCAATTGGGTCTAAAATTTGAAACAGATTTACACTTTTTATCATTCATAAATTAGAATGATCCATTTGCAACTGAATGCTATACCTTATTCAGATGTCTGGAATCATCTGCGATGCTGATTAAAAATATTAGCACTGACATTTTGGAAGGTATTCGTCTTGCTAAAATAGATCTTAAAGAAATTCCACACAATTTATTCTAGCACGAATTTTGAGGTAAATTGAGAATAAAAATAACGTATTTGGATATCAGAATGTTCAAAATTTCATTAAACTCTCAAAAAATAGCTGCAGTCAAACCCCGGTGTAAGGAACATGGGACGCAACGATCCCTCGATTGTAACGAACTTTTCAAATGGTCCCAACCGAAATCCTATTCCACTAACGTATTTTCTAATGCTTGTAACAATCTTTGAAATCAAGGAATTGTGATATAAGAATTAATATTTCCACTTTCCAAGCTTAATTTAAGCTCTTTCACGAAAATTTTCATACCTCAGAGAAATAGATGTAAGTAAAATTAATTTATCTGTCTAATTTTTTAAAAACAAATATTTATTTCATTCTATTAAAGCCAATTACTAATTCCAGTTTAAAACAGTTATTTTCATCAACACAGAAATGCATTTAAGAATTATATTGAATCTTATATAGCCTATTTTTGAAACATCGGATATAGTGAATCTTCGGTTATAGAAAACCTCTGGATCGGTCCGTTGAAAGTATGTTACATCGAGGTGTGCTTGTAGTAACATTTAGAATAGAAGTTTTAATATAATTTACGCGATTTTATAACCTAATGTGCTTTATTCAAAATCATGCAACAATATAAATTTTTATTTAGAAATCGAGACTCAGTAAATTTAAAAATATAAAATCCCGGCATTATATATCCAGACACTAATATTTATTTTAAATTTCTTTTTTTACTCATTTTAGTAACAAATTATGACTTCATTTTTAAACGAAATTCACAGTGAATAATATTTATAGAAGTCTTAAATTTAGTTTGAATGTAGTTCATTTTAAAATTAAAATAAATCGGGTTGTTTAATTCTTTTTTATATCTTTTGGTCGAAATCCTATTACCCTTTTCAGAATTCCAAGTAGAAAACATTTTGAAAAAATTATTTTACGAAAACTATTTATTCCTTTCCTATTTCGTTATTTATTCTGAATAAATTATTAAATAAGACTTGGTAAAAAATCCTCCATATACAACATTTCTAAAAAGGTAATAAGATTTAAGTCTGTGATTCAATTTTTCTTGATACATCTACACAAAAATTGACTTATTCTGTTTTTTGAGAAAATCAAATTTTAGTATTTAAGTTTTCCAACATTTTTTATAAACAATTCAGCTTGATTTATTTGCCAAAATCTTTTAAAATAATATATAAATTTAAGAATCAGATATTTTTTGAGTTTTTATGACAAAACTAAGCAAGCTTTATAAAAAATATTAAAGTCCTTACTCGGAAATTTGAAATATAAAACAGCTGAATAAAATATATAAGTTGAATGACGCGGTAATAAACTTCGCTTATTTAAATAGAAAACTTTTATAAAAGTGCTTTTAAAAGCAAGTTTTAATATTTTTGATATTTGAGTAGCGTTTTAAGGAAGAAGAAAATAAAGACATAACTTATCGTTCGATCCCTTTTAAGAAAATGGAATATGGTAATTTATTTTAGTCGGAATTATATATTTGCTGCATATAAATAAAAAGGTTTTTCAGTTTTGGGAGCATTTTTGTCCTTTTCCATTTAAGTTATATTAAGTATTTTATGCATTTTACGCTAACTTCTGAGTTCATTCGTTGTTTACGTTTCCTATTTGTAAATTTCCCCGTGTATTTTCTTTCAAGAAATTCATAAGATGCGCAGTTAATTTAATTCCATACAAATAATTCTTTTATTGGTCTCAAGTTATAAATGGACGTATAAGAATAAAGTGCATTACGCAACAAGACGTAGGCAATTAGCAAACATTAAAATTCTCTAAAAGCAGTAAAACTTCGTTTTTGTCATTGATGCAATGTAAGCCGTTTTTTAAAAATTTCAATTTATTAGGTTTCAATTTATTAGGAATAATATTTATGATTTTGACTTTTAGTGATTTAGTTGGTTTTTTTCCTTTTAAGCATACCATGACGTAAAAAATTTCCAACGCTTTGACGATACTATTTTTAAAAAAATAAGCAAATTAACTAAAAATTAAGCATGCATACTTTATTTTCGGCACCTCTTTTTGGATATTATATTGTCCTTAGGCGACGGTTCAGATATTTCTCTATTGGACAACGTCTTAACTAACTCTACAGTTTTTATGAAATATTTTCTACTCTAGGAAATCGGAATGCTGGCTTGAAAACTATCTAATACTAGCGGTCAATGAAAGATTTCCTTATCAGTTTTCATAAATCTAAGCTACGCTGATATAACTTATATAATTTAGAACAAATTACTCTACCATTCCAGTAATATTCAGCATAAGTTTCAATAATAATTAATAGAATTCTTCTTTAAATACGAATCCTCAGATATTATATACTGGCTCTGCCATTTTAAGGACACGATATGCAAGGCTTTACACTACGACATGACTCCAGAGATAAACTTCTCCGGTTTGTAGTTTGGATGGGTATGCGTAGAAACTTTATTGAACAAAAAATTAAAGATTACGGGCAGTGTTTAGTATATTTTAGTGTTTAGTATACTTAGTATATTTTTCAGTATATTTTACGCTGGTTCTTGAAATCTACAGGAAATGGTCCACGTCGTTTTAGCTATTTTTATAGACTTTCAAAGAGCGACGGTTAATAAAGTCTTGCCACCAGTCTGTCATCTCCAAGAACCAGAAGACACGATTCCGCGATATCTCAAATTGCTACTCTCAAAATCGCAATTTTTCGATTTTAATAATTTAATGCAAAATGTGATTTACGTGTAGAACGAATCTCTTATAACAATTTTAAGGGGGCATACGACTCTTAAACCTCGAAAAAAATGGTGACAAACTATCAAATTCGATACATTATATCTCTGAAACAATGCAATTCACAGACTCACTTACTTTTGAAAAATATCTGTTCTTTCTCTTATAGTGCTCACATTTTATAACCTTCATATTGGTATGCATTTATTTGAGAGAGTAATAAATATGGGTATAATTTTTGGAGAACAAAATGAGATGGTCATCTTGCCCGCATGATTATGTATAAAATATTTAACTAAACACAAGATTTTGGGTATGTAAGTAATCCAAATAGTCTGTTTAAGAAACTGAACCACAATTTATCAACATTTAAATTTAATTTCTATTTTATATACCAATTTAAAATAAAAATGTTAAAAATTGTTAACATTTCAACTTTTCTAACCCTCTCAAAAAAACTTCTTTGGAGAAATATGTACAAAAATGTGATTCAATTTGTAGAAAATAGTAGAATACATATTTGATAAAGATTTTATGTAAATATATTCAATAGTTCTTGAGATATCGTGAACGCAATATCAAAAAAACACATTTTGAGATATAGCGCTTTAAAGATACGACCATATTCATTGTTTACTTTGAAGACCTGATAACTCTTCCTTCATAACTTTCATAATTTTGGGAATTTTTTAACGCGGATTATTTTAAATTGTTCCGAAAAGACAGGGGAATAATATACATTTTTTCATAAAATCGAAAATTTTCGAGGTTTAACAATCGTATGTCCCCTTAAATGAACATTTATATTCGACTCCACTAGTGCTAGTACTTTTTCTCAGTCTTACGATGCCGAGAGAACAATCTTTGCCATGAGAAAGATTTTCAAAAACTCTCAGAGATACTTTAGCAATATTTTGTAATTATAAATGTTACAATAATAAATATGTTTTACGTTACTTTACAACAATAAATACGTTTAACTACAGCGTCGAATGATGAAAAAAGCATGGTATCTGAGATATCCCAGCAAGAGCATGCTATACATAACAGACACGTTTAACGGAGGATTAAAGCACCGACGCTAATGAAGTCTTCACATTACCGGTATGTGGATCTCAGTGGTTTCTTTAAAGAAAGCGGTTAATATATCTTTCTTGGATACTAGGCAACGAAATTCGAAAGACTTAAATCAACTGTCATAATTCTGTATTAACTAAGCGGTTGAAACTTAAGAGTATTTCGTAAAAAGTTAAATTCTGGTAATCAATAGGGTCAATACTTTCAACGAATTACTTGGAAAATGAAAAAAAATTAAGAAATTATACATTTCAACTTGAAACTTGAAAGACGCGAAGGAAAGAAGTAAATGTCGAGAGAACTGGGACATTCTGAAGATTTGCCTGGAGAGAGGATGAAAAGATTTGTCCTGAGACTTGGTAAGAGTTTTTTATTGGGCACAAAGGTAAGCTCATATAAATCTTCTTTCACACAGAAGGATTAAATTTAAAATATTGTTAAACAGTAGGATCTATAAGTTCAGCAAATTGCATACAAAATGTAAAATCAAGAATCTATTCATTTCAACTTGAAACTTAAAAACGCAATGAAAAGAAGCAAATGCCGAGAGAACTGGGACATTCAAAAGATCTGCCTGGAGAGAAGGAAAAAAGATTTATCCTGAGACTTGGGAAGAAGAACTTTTTATTGAGGCTGAAAGGAAAGCTCATATAAATCTTTTTTTACACCGAAGGATAAACTAAAAATATAGAAAAACAGTAGGATCAATAAGTTCATGATGTTTAGGATAATGATTTATGAATTAAATTTCCTTCATGATGTTTAGGATAATGATTTATGAATTAAATTTCCTTCATGATGTTTAGGATAATGATTTATGAATTAAATATTAAAAATAGAAAATAATAAAAATTAAGCGAATTATACTACTTAGAACGATAATAAAAGTGAGTTTCTAAACGCTATTTTTATTAAATTTATTCATACGATAATTCAACCGAAATGATTAAAAATCTTTTACATTAATTATCTTAATTTTACAAAAGTTTTATTCTAAGCGAGTTTGTTTATATCGCGTATGACATACTATTTCCCCCCCCCCCTTTTATCTTAACAGTAACAATTCGTGTCGATAATAACATAGGCACCCTATAGTTTTAAAGTGTAACATCAACATATATAAAAGCTTTTATCGGTTTTTATTTCCTTAGTTAACAATATTTGCTTACATTTTACACATACTTTGTAAAGAAAATGCATAAAATAACAAAAGTCTGATGTAAATAATCAAATGGTATTATTCTTCTGACCAAAATTCAACATTTTTCACTGTCTTCCAAAACATATCTAATGGTCAACCACAATTCAAAATGGAAAGTTTGATTTTGAGCATGGTTTGAAACTGAATAAAAACGGAAAATTTCTTATTAACTTCTGAAACCTAGGAGGGCTCTTTCTTTTCATTTGGTCTCTCCTTTATTCAACTCCTTTAAACCAACAATTGGAAGGAGCAATTATTATTATTTTGCTCCCAAATTACTGTCTAACTTTTAAGGGTGTCGGTACCCCCGAAGCCACCAAGGTTACATTTGCCATTTTCTATGTACCTTTTCTCACAATCTATTATGGATACATGTTTTAAATGTTTTATACAGCTTAAGTAGACAATTATCTCTATACTGAGGTAAAATTCTTACATAAATATGGCTCAGTGTTTTTCAAAGAATTTTATCCAAATGTCACAATGAATTTTTCAAAAAATACCGTTTTCTAACCCGTAATCATCAATATTAAGAAATATTTTTAGAATATGAGAAAAACTTTCACACCAGTACATACATTTATATGTATAACATATGTGGTAAAAAGTTCAAGAGTATATATAAAGTAGATTAGGAGAAAACGGTACACGCATTTTCAAAAATACCATTTTGAGATAATTCAAAATAAAGGTAAAAATCTTGTGCTACAATAATCTGTTCATATTTTTTTAAAGTTTATTTTAACTTACTTCTAATGTGAAAACTAGCAAAAGACTTATATCATTGGAAAGGTCTTGAAATGGAGATTTCAAAAACATAAAATTTAAAAAAATCTAATTTTTCAAATTAAATCCGGTACTGACTCACCTTAAACAAGGAACAAAAATGTTGCCGAAGAAGTTAAAGATCCGGAATTATTCTATGTTTGGATGTTCAAATTTTTGAATGATTAGTGAATGGGATAAAGTGAAGTTGGGAGAAAAATGCTGCATTAGATGTTCTTATGAGGATACTTGGTTTTTAAAGGTATACATTCTTTTCTATCATGTATGATTAATTTTCAAGCGAGCGCACGATCTATTCCAAGATGAAAGATCATGCGTACTTCTTATATACGCTACTGCAAAATATCAATTTTTAAAAGGCTAATTATTAAAATTAGGTAAGAGTTAATAAGTAGAATTAATTTTTTAAAAAATTTAGTTAAAAAGGAATGGAAACAAATCGAACATAAAACACAAAAACAATATAAAATGACAAAACAAATAGCTGAATGATATTAAAACAAAATAAATGAAATAACCGTTAAATAATGAAGCAATTTAATAATAATGAAATGGCATTAAATAATAATTAAGTGAATAATTAATAACCAGTTGTCATTTAATACTGTAAAGGCAATATGAAAATAAAAACTAATAAAATTTAGATATAAAATGCAAGAAATCAGTTTCGTATTCATTTCATTGCAACGGTCACGCGTATCTCTGAAATACAGATAGAAAATTCGAAGAGTCATTTTAAGGCCTCGAATTCCAAACGAATGACATTAAAAACAAAGTAAATGAAATAACCGATTTTTCAACTGAAATATTTACAGTTGTCATTTAATACTGTAAAGGCAATATGAAAATAAAAACTAATAAAATTTAGATATAAAATGCAAGAAATCAGTTTCGTATTCATTTCATTGCAACGGTCACGCGTATCTCTGAAATGAATG
>BGPR01044633.1:0-12554 GCA_013235015.1 Araneus ventricosus | reverse complement strand
AGAAATATGTTAAAATTATAAACAGAAGCTACCATAAGCAGAATAATGGTTTACAAAGTAAACTTGCTGATGTGGCAGATCAACAGGTTCATAGATGATACTATGCCCATGTCTTGAATTGAGTGTTAACTGAAACAAAATGTTGTGTAGATGCAGTTTCTTTTTTGATTTTTCTCCAGAATTTAGCAACTTTTATAAGAACTTTACTTTCAGTCTGGCTTTGAAAATATCCAAAATAACAGCATGCTCTTTATACAGCCAGCAAAAAATTAATTAAAATTCAATCAATAAATTGAATTTATATCTTAGTTTTCCAATAATATGTAGATTAGAGTTGCTGAATTTGAACTATCTCCTGGAATGGATTGGTATCAAAACTTAAATTCTATTAAATATTTGGGCCTTAAAATATGCAAACTAGGTGCTAAAGGCATAAATGTAGTATATGAGAAAAAACTTAGTGGTTGTAGTTAGAGAACATCAAATAAATATTTTAACAAAAGACTAACAATCCTTACGCTGTTTTAAAAAGAAATGGTAAAATATGTTATTATATCCTCAGATAAGAAAACTACAACGTACTACAGTAATTTTATTAAAATAGTTTAAAGGTAAGGTTAGAGGGAATTTTTTTTTTGTTTAAAAGCTGCTAAAATTGGACCCCAAACAGTTACCTAAATTGGGCTGTTTAAATGAAAAGGACTACAATCTGAAACTAGAGGAATAGCTCAGAAAGTTACAATCTGTTGTAGTCATCATAAATTGGAAGTGAAACAAGACAAAGCAAAAAACCACACAAGCACAACCGCATACAATAAAGTAGAATAGTCTTAGTAGTCTAGAATATTCTTCTACTTTGTGTTTTCCGCCATTACCAAAATCACTTTTGAGTACACCTAAGTTGACCCCCCCGTACCCCTAGGGGTACGCGTACCACAGGTTGGGAACCTCTGATCTAGAAAAAGTCATTTGATATTAATAAAATTTGAATTCTGCTCATATATACTCAACTCTTAATTTCAGCTCTAATTTCTTTTATTTCTAATTAGTAATTTATTTACTATACACTATACATAGTGCGAAGCAAATAAATTCCCTTCTTTATTATGCATCACACAAAAGCCAATGTTCAATAGCTGCATTAAGCAATAAAGATATAGATTCTGTTTTATTTTCTGTCTTTTAGAAAATATGCGCAATTTGTAATTTACTTGATGATACATTTATTTTGTTGTGTACAGTATTTTTCATGAATATAGTTCAGTAAGTATTTTTTAAGAATACGTAATTTTTATTAAACCTATTTAATAAATCATAAAATATGCTAAATTTGTGTATAAAAATATTTGCAGGAATGTAGTTTTTTCCGGTAGGGGTTTTATAGAAGGGATGAAAAAAATTAACAAAATGACTCAGGAAGGGGGGGGGGCGCATCTTTACCAGTTCCGCCAAGGGCGCAGGATCACCTCGGTACGGCCCTGATGAATGTTTAATTTTAAAATTTAATTATTGTTTGACTTACTATGTAGTAATATAATAGTACTATTATATTACTTAATGCTTTTATACGAATTTGTATTAGTAGCGTTAAATTTGTAATAATCGAATTTTAGTGAAATTTCGATTAAGATCAGTCCCTTGAAAGACGTATAAACGATGCTTTAATATATTTGATAAATTTCTAAAATTATTCAATAAAATAAACTACTGTCCTACCGACAGGAGAAAAACCCTGAACCGGGTTGCCTCGCAGACGAGTCGAAGAAAGGAGGGATACGGATATAAAATCAACCGCAACATTTGGCAAACTAAGCGCTCTTCGGTAGGCGAGAATTCGTTTTCGACCGAAATACAAAGCGAAATAAGACTTCCGTCGGTTCTATCCGCGCCAAACGAAATAACGCCTTTTCCTTCACCCCCCAAAATACAGTGGAATATCCCGTTTCCATAACGACCGCCAACGGCATGTCTGGTGTCTGGGGTTTTTCTCGTGGCGGTAGGACAGTACTTTGATGAAAAGAAGAGGAAGAGGAGAAGCAACCCAGATAGCACGTAAGTTTGCAGCAAGTTTGATTTTGACCTGATATTAGCTTTTCATAGCAAATTTGACGAGTCAAATTTGAAGCGAACTTTTGGCAAATTCGCCGTGACAACTAGCGCCACCTTCCTTGCATTGCAAGTCTGTTGCAAGTTCACCGTGATAAATAGCGCCACCTCCTTTGCAATGCAAATTTGCAAAATAAGCTTGATGCAAAGATAGCACAAAGAGATAATTATCTTTGTCTCTGTTTAAAAAAAACATCCGATTTTTTATAGCATCTCCTAGACCGTCCTTTTTATTAATTCAATAAATCAATGATAATTTGTAAAAAAACTAACTTTTTTATAAAAAATGTTTTTTGAAACATTTTCCATCTTTTTACTAAAAGTTTTTACTTTAAAGAAAACTATATCGCCTTTTTCTTAATGTTAAAATTTTAACATTTATAAACAAAATTAAACCGAAAAAACAGTCAATGTTTGTTGAAAAATTATAACTTATACATTTTGTCCTATTTTAAAGTAATTACTTTTGAACTCTAATTTCATAATTTATTCTACTAGCAGAATGTAATTATTAACGAAAATCGCTCTCTCTTTGACTTCATATCATATTCTCAACTCAAAAAATTAACGAAATCAAGAAAATAGTTTAAAATAAATCGTATACGAATCGAATCGAACGATGTATTAGCGAAATCTATCTTCTCGTCTTGTAGTCGAGTTGGCGGAATGCTATCGACGTCTGGCTACTAAGCGGTAGGTCGCGAGTTCTATCCCGGCTTGTGTTCGTACTCTGTTTTTGCTATAATTTACAATGAGTTTGCACGGTAAGCTTGCTGCAAGTTCGTTCCATGGTGACTTCGAAGCTTTCGTTAACTTGCTGCAAGCTTGCACTCTTGTCATGACAAATTTGTGGCAAGCTTGCTGCAAACTAAAATTGCTATCTGGGAATGCTCCCGCTCTCTTGTGGGGCGATGTGCATGCAAGGGGCCACTCGTTTACATGTGTAGAACCGGCGGAAGTCTCATTTCTCTTTGTACTTCGTTCGAAAACGAATTCCTCGCCTAACGGAAGTGCGCTTAGTTTGTCAAATGTTGCGGTTGATTTTATATCTATATCCCTCCTTGCTACGACTTGTCTATTTGAGGCAATCCTGCTCAGGGTTTTTCTCCTGGCGGTAGGACAGTAAGCTCTCACTCTCTTCGTTCCGCTAACGGAATTTAATCGGTCTACATTGCTGACGTTGTGAGTGTTAATATCATCACCGAATATGCATGATAAGAGTTTTTATGTCCAAGGTGAATGGTTCTGTGTCCGTTGCGCACAAGCGCATTTCCGCACATCATTAACTAGTGGAATTTGCGCACACATTGTAGGTTTACTGGATCGCAATTACCTTTGGTAGGAAAACTTGGCGAACAACTAGAGGGGAAATAGAGGATGCATACTTAAGAGAGTGATTAATGTGTGAGGGTTCTTTTCTATGAGATAATCACCATTTTCAGAAGGGAAAATTGATAATTACATTATTCATGTATTTTCAATTTATTTAATATAACGATTAATTTATACGTATTATTTATTGTTTAATTTAAATTTTATCTGTATTAGTCACTTGTTTGAAAACAACACTTGTTAAGGTCCTTAGCATTTTCCCACGGAAGCATCATTGTGTTATCAGGGGCACGACGCGTCATTCTTCTACCGACATTGATTGATTGTCATATGTCCAAGATTTCAATGTGCCAAAGTCAAGCCAAATCATATAGACATCGATAAAGTTTACTGATGAGATTTCTATCTCTTTGAAAAATATTACGTAAAACTTTGGCTGGATTTTACTTCAAAGAAATTCTATTATCACGCAGTGGCCTTTAAATAACATCTAATCGCATACTAATACGACTTTTAATGCAACAACTTTTAGTTGATTAAAATCAGAATCAAAATATTTACGGCTAACGGCATTTATTACTTTAAGTGCAACAAAAATATAAAAGCACAAAGTTACAATTTTAAAAATAGAAAAAATATTTACATGCTCATTTGAGCAACAGTAGCGTGAATCAGCCAGTGAGCGAAAGTAAAGAGGATCCCATTACAAATGCTTGCAACCGCTTTTATACAATCTTCTGGCGATCACGAGAAAAAGATTTGCATATTCATTTGCATACAATGTGGCAGTTACGACTCGGAAACATAAATATCGGAATCTTATGCTAATTAGATGATCGCATCTAAAAATAATTTAATCTTGCACAATACTAATACAGCATGAGATCATGAACTTTAATCTATTATTTATAATACTGATATGTTTATAGATTAAGAGAAATGTGTTTAATGATTAATAAAAACAATTTCTCGGGAATGAACAGAAGCGAACTACGCTTTTGTTTGTGTAGGCGTTTATCGCGTACATTTGAAAACTTTAGGTCAGGAAAAACCGAGGAAAAGGTAAATACAATATGATTTTATGATTAATTTTATCTTTTTCCTAACATTTACAATACTGCAACCTTTCCAACGCTTGTGCGCAAAGAACACTACTTACAGACTTATCGCAAATGCGACTGTGCGCAAGTTCCACAATACCAGGTGAATATACTGTTATTTGAGAATGGGTGGGCAGAAAGTAGGTTGATAATAACAACCGGGTCTTTGTTAGGAAGGTTTACCGAAATAGTTGTTACTTCTGTTTGATTTAAAGTGCAGTGTTTATATAACTTTTTTAAAATTTTAACTCTTTTATTTAAATGTGGTAAAAATTGCGTATTTTCAGTCTTTATGCAAAAAAAGATATCGTACAATATCTTTGTGCTACTAGGGAAGTGTCCCTGAAAAGGGACAATGGCAGATAATGGGTTAAAAGCATAAACTAGATGGAGGGATTTTAGTTCGTAATTTTAATACCAAAATTGTCGAGGGATGGACTGTCTGTCTGTGTTTGTATATGCCTTTGGGTACTTAACGAGATTGTTCAAAAATGCAAGAAGTTAGATAAATGAAATTTGATATCTGGTCTTGAAACAAAAATTTTATATCTATATCAAGTTTGGGACAACTAGCCTCTAAGTGAACTTGAACTTCAAAATGCATGCTCGATTCTCTCCACTCTACTACGAAGAGAAACTCGAAATTCGTCATATTTTAAAAGTATAGGAGAAAATTGAGAGCAGACCTCTCTCGTTGTTTGCAGACTCGTCCAAAGAAATGTCCTGTTGGCACATGATAGTGAGTAATCATAACTGTGCGATACAATTCATTGAGCTTAAGACAATAAATTCAGTGCTTCATTCTTGTTCAATTAGATTTCTGATGCACCAGTCTCTTTTATTCAAACATGAAGTGGAAGTGTATTTCTAAATAAACTTTTGATTGCAAGCAGACATTTTTTCATTGTGATATTCGTCGTAATGAAGACAAAAATTTCGATTCCACTTCGTGGCAACGCAAACTTTTCTCGATACCACACCACCCTGCTTATAATCTTCTCTATTGTAAGCAGCATAAGCCAGTAAAGTTTTTACTTAACTCCAACTTCTTTAAGTCTTGATTCTTAATCCTCCCTGCCCACGTGATTCGTATTGTTTTAAAGCACTTTATCTGTCTTTTTATGGCTTATTTAGGATTTCTAGATAGTGGGCATAATTTTGAGGATGTTATCAATGTGAGGACATGTTTTAGTGGTACATGATGTACGAAATGTATCGTAATAGTTCTGCAAATACACCTTTTGAATAAAACTTCAACTTTGACTTCAAATCGCAAGTGCTAAAATATATTTCATTTTCTGTAAATATCTAGTAGAACTGAAAATCTACCACTGAAATGGTTCTAATTTAGAAATAATATAAGGAGTAATTTTATAATCATCAATATTGCTTTTCAACATTTTGTTACAGAATTTAATCAATAGATGGCAGCACAACCGATGAATATTCCGCTGCATTGAAAATGTTTTTGCATGTTTGGCGATCTAAATAATTTTAGTAAAAATCTACAAACTATTTGAAAATGTTGATTTGCAGCAAAATACTTCTTTAGGTATTATGTTTTCTGATATAAGATATTACAGGAAGGAAATTTTCAAATAATTAAACATCTTCAATTATTACCTGGCGATTTTAAAATAATTTTATGAGTCACTTTCTTGAATTGGATATATAACTTATAAGTTTCATTCTACTGCCTATTAAGTAGTTTTTTTGTCTAATAACGAGATAAGATTTTATCTCTCAGTATGCATATCCTGAAAATAGCTTTGTAAATACTTTTTAAAATGACCTAAACTGATTATAAAAAGTTGAGAAGACAAAAGACGTAAAGTAATATATATTTCTTTAATTGTTCAACAGATGGCAGGCCGATCACTCCAAAAAGGCAATTTTTATAATATCAACAGTTGAGATTTACCCCTCCCCCGCTCTTTTAATATTTCTGTACAATATGCCGAAAAAAGACGAAAATCTTCAAATGGTCCTAAATAACATGAAAATTGAGCTTAATGCTATTATTTATAGACTAAGAAGATAAAAGAATTTCCTTCTTTTCAGTTTAAGGTATCCGACTGGTTTAAAATCGTCGTTTTTGATGAAATTATCAAAAAATTTTGTACGACTTAATTTTGTAGCCTGTTTAATCAGCTTTTTAAAACTGTCTCACTTTCTACTCTACGTGAATTACAAATGGAGTTACAGCTGTTTCATTACCGAACTGTAAGCATTATTTTATGTTGCATGAAAACTTTAAATGCGTTTTCTGAGAAATGATATTTTTGAGGAAAACTGTAGACCGTAACAATGATTTCTCAGAACGTTATTCAAGTATTGATATGAAATTTTCTGAGATTGTTTTCTGTAATATGCTTGATGTTAACCTCTAAACACTAAGGTCAATTTTAAAATCAAGTATTATTTTTAAGTGCTTAAATATAAACGAAAAGCATTTTTTATGAAAAACTGCCAGTTTAGTAACTGTGTTCAGCTATATCTCAAAACTATTTTGAAGTACAAGAAATATTTAAGAGCATAGCACAGATAACTGTCATAAAAATGTACTCCTAGAAGGATTTATGTATATTTAGAATATGATTTTGTCTATGGCTGTTAGCGCAAGGCAAATATTTCAGTCATTTTTCTTCAAATTTCTCATTTTTTTAAAAAAAATATTATTTTGAAAGCCTAATTTTACAATATTTTCATAGTTTTAAAACATATGCAGTTGAAAAATAACATTAAAAATATATATATAAGTTATTTTTCAAAAAAATGTCTCCGAACACAGTCGGATATTAAATGTTTATTTTATTATTTCGAAATGCTGCATATAAAGTTATATATTATAAATCAATACCGTTTCTTTCAGTATCAGTTCAGGTCAGTTTCTCAATATAAAACCTTGTCTTCATTCTGTATATTGTCTTCCTCTGCATGTTCATATAGCTCATTCGAAGTGCCGCAGCGACGATGATGATGGCACCAGGGTTTTACGTACTCTCCGTTAGTCGGTGCCCCGGCACGGATTTTAAAAAATTTAGGGGCGCAAAATTTTCAAAACAAAATGAGAAAAAAAATCGCAACAGAGTTTCTGAAAAAATTCTAAAAAGCAATAAAACAATCTAATTTTATGTACTAATGAGCAAAAACTTTCAAGGCACTACTCCAGTAATCTATATATATAAAAGGCAATGTCTGCGTGAATTTTGCTCCAAACTTGAGCATTGCTCTAAGAATCTTACTAACTCTTCCAATAAGTGTTGCATCCGGGGAACGTAGTTTTTCCAAACTAAAAATAACTACGAGCTATTTGCGAACAACAACATCTCAAACAAGATTGTCAGACCTCGCTCTATTAGGAATTGAGTATGAACTGAGTAGCAGTTTAGATGCTTCTGAATTAATTAGAGATTTCTCTGAACTAAAAGTTCGTAAAAAAAAATTACGTTTGAATTATACTCCTGTAAACTGTTTTTTAAATGAAGTATTTTAAGTGAAAAGTTATTATAAGTATTTGTGTCAATTACTGAGAAACACTGTTGTTTTTTGAACGTTCGCTAAATAAATGTAAAAAGAATACCACATATCTTTTTTTTAATGCTTTGTAGTTCTATAGGGGCGTAATTTTTTACTTTTGCACGGAGCGGTTCAAAGGCTAAATCCGACCCTTGATGGCCACAGAAGCAACACGTTAGTGCGCTTCTTTTTAAAACAAATCTGATGAGAGGGCGAAAAAAAAAATACATTGACCCAGGAGCCGTGTGCACATTCAAAGCCACTGATGGCTACCGGGGGCATAATACCAACCTTTACAGGAATAGGGACAATGGAGAAATTTCGAGCGTGCTGATTGGTTGTTTCATCAGCGTCGCGTATGATGTCATAAACTTACTGTCTAGTTACCTTATGGTGGTGATCAAAATACATTTAAAGTTTATCTTCTGATGAATACGAATGAACACCTAAAAATACGATTTTTAAACGAATTGTACTAACGAAAATACCTTTGTCATTTCCAATGAATTTCAATCTTTCTACAACAAATTTGAGCTTGATAGAATGGCTTGAAATATTGAGTGTGAAACAAAATAAAGAGTGGCGCCATCCCTGAGCAAAACATGATAACTGCTATTTTTAATTAAATATTTAAAATTTTCTTTTTAAATTAAAGTGCGGTCTTTCATTCGAATTTAAATTGAAAGCCATTAATTTTCAATGTGAATATTTTGCACTGTCAATTATTTTATAATTTCTGACTTTTCAATTTGCCAAACTTTTTTTCCTATTTCTTCCTGATATTACAATTTAAGTAACCAGTGGGAGTGGCCTCCCCTAAACTTTCTCGTATACTGCTAAAAAATTTGTCATTTCCCCTCCCCTTGCGTGGATAAAAAAAATCGAACCTACTGTAATCCAGAATGCAACGAATATCAGAAGGTTTTTCATTGCAGATTATAGTGATTGTAAAATATTTAAGTGAAGAATCATATTAAAAGGGATGTCTATGTATTAAAACTTAGCAATATTTATTTTCCATCACACTCCAGGAAGATCCGCTATTATACGAGCGAGCGAAAACAAAACAGGAGATAAAACATATCAATCACAAACTCCGTCTCAAGGACAAGTGACGTAATCCTCCCGCTTGGTATCAGAGATAGCTAAGTAGGCATGCGCTTGGAGATGGTTTTGAAACGAAGGCTTAACAAGTATGCGATTATACAGACCGACAGACAGTCATCTCGTTGACGGATTTGGCCCAAAATTTTATACGGACCTACATTCATGACGATAAAACTGTGTATAAAATTTTATCCATCTGGCTTTTCAAGTTTTTGAGTTATAGCGTTCGCATGACCTCGAACATGCAGACAGACAGACTTCCCGTTGACGGATTTTGTCCAAAATTTGATAGAAACCTACAAATTATGTTTAAAGACCACATTCCAAATTTCATCCCCGTAGCTCTAATAGTTTTCGAGTTATCGTGTTCACAGACAGACAGACACACACACAGACATAATTCCAAAATTGTGTTTTTCGGACTCAGGGAGGTCTAAAACGTGGCGATTCGTCAAAATCTCGAGTTCGAATTTTTTGACGATTACAATACTTTCTCTTTGTATATACTTCGTATACGAGAAAGTAATAAAAAAGGAAGTAATTTATTTAGACTTTTCGTTTTGAGAAAGAGATATCATTAATAACTAAACAATTTTTCAATTTATCTGCTGATCTGAAAACTTTATGAATTTCTTTAGTACATTTTTATTCCTTAACTGGAACTTATCACTTACACATGGTCACTCTTTCTCTTTCGTACATATATAATATTGATGGTATCTGTATGCATAGTTACAAACTACTGCTCATTGTTAAAATTGAAACGAGAGCCCTGATAATTAGATAAGGTTTCAAAAGAAAAACAAAAAAGGTGATACCTTTTAAACTTTTGTATTTCTTATGCATTTTTTTATTAATACTTCAATAACAAGTAATAATCTGGCGTCATACGTGACGTTGCTGAAACAACTAATCAGCATGCTTGAAATTTCTCCATTGTCCCTATTCCTGTAAAGGTTGGTATTATGCTACCGGGGGTGAAGAAGATCATAATACGACCCGGGCGCCATTTTCCCTCTCTGCGACATGAGACGTTCGTATTTTATCACTGATCTTAAATGATTCATCACTAAACTAATGCAATGTTCAGGCTTTTCATGTACGCATTTCAGTGTACGATTATTTATTTGAATTAATACTGAATATCCCACTTTTTTTTATTCAATTTCAGAGTGCATTTTTCATAAAGTATTGACTTATAGAAACTGGGGATTAATAGGCAAAAACACGGTAAAACTAAATTAAAAGTTAAAGTAAATTTCATGCTTTTATCCGTACATTTTATAGGTATATAACTGAGAGCTAATGCTTTACTTAACCCAGCAAAAACTCGCGAGTGATATTTTTATTCAATTTAGACTTCAGGTTTCGCTGATGATGGCAAGAGTTTCGACATTTTGTGGCAAATGCGCGAAATTACGCTTGTTCGATGCTCGTCACCCTCCAATACTCGCAGCGCACGAAACGCTTAGGCTCATCCGCCGAATGCTCGTCAGCACTGACGAACTCGAGCGAACGCATGAAGCTCCTGAACGTTAGCGAGCTTTGGCAATGCTCGTGGAATCGGTTCGTTACCAAGTTGAGCAAGCATGTAAAAGTTAGAATAAAATTTCGCATCTGAAACCTAAATTTTAAAAATTTCTGATATTGCAGGAATTTATTAATCAGGTTTATGTAAAACACTTTTATGAAAAATTTTTGGGTACAATAATTTAAACTATAAAACAGATTCGTAAACAAAATTTGCAGATTCCAATTCTTTGAAAGACGAGCTTCTCCGCGCTTTCCATAATAAATGTGGATTCTGTATTTTAACACTGACAATTGTTACAGATTGAGATCCCCCGCCGATAAAAAAGCGATTCCGATTTGACAGCGAAATCGGCATTTCAGTGGGGTGAATTTAAATTTCTCTTTGAAGGAGGCTGAGTGATGGAGAGTTTTCCACAAACTGATACTCTCGAAAATCTTCTAACAGTAACATTGAATTTTAGGAAAGTTGAATAACCTGAATACCCATGTATATATAAATCAAATATATTATTTAAATTACAGTTCATCGATAACCGTTCGAGGATTTCAAGTTTAAAAAACATCAGTTTGTGCAAGAACCCTCATCGTTTAGCTTCTTTTAAAAAGAAATTGAAATTCACCTCACTGAAATGCCGATATCTTTCTGAATTTTAACAGTATCTGGAATTTTTATGTATGTTGCTCTATATACTCGTATCTGGGTTTGAAGTTACGAAATTACGCTACGTTTTGCACATGCACAGTAAAAAATTATTTTGTACAAATACTCATTTTCCTCTAATATTCAGCGTATATACTTTAAATTTCAAAACTATACTTCTGTAAAATATTGTCGAGTGTTCTGTAAGTTTCGTATAATTTAAATGAAAACTCTACATGTTATAAGCAAAAAAATGCGGGAAAATTTGGGATATTATAAAGAAACTTTTATATTTTCCCGAATGTGCATGCTATTTTTACGAAAATGCATGTAAGCAATGTGCATAGCAAACAGAACCATGAATGAAACTTTCAAATATAATGATTTGAAACTTTCATTAATGGTCTGTCGGATCACCCCGATTCAGCTTCCTGTGAAACGGGGTGAGCCGACATCCCTTTTCGTCTTCCTCAAATTCTGGTTCGTCTCCTAAATACACTCGTGACTGAATCTCCAATGTAAAATGTGAATGATACTCGATTGTATGTCACATGATTCTCCAGGACTGATTTAGAACCGAAGTTTTCGCATAAATTGCAAATTTCTCGCATTTTACGAAACAGCGCTTAATTTTTGCACACTCTTTAAGGAACATTCATGTAGACAATGAACAGAACAGACGCAGGGTTACTGAAAGAACACGGGTTAAATCTCGATAACAATTTGAAGTTCAAAATTACTGATAACCATGAATATCAAGTTATGTAAAAGAGATTGAATTGAAACTATACTCCCAGCGAAAAAAGTTAGTCGCAGGAGGCGGCAGAATAGGTATAAAAATGTACCAGAAATATCAATGAATACATTTTGTCGTGCCAAAATAAATTCATTGATTTAAGGAACTAACTATTTTTTAAGGTGCCAGCGTTTTTAAATAATTTAATCATACGCTTTCTCCGATAAAAGATGCAAATATATTTCAATAGGCCTGGTCGCAAATAAAGTCACCACTATCACATGAATGAAAATTCAATCCACGCGTTTGAGTTTCTAAGACTTCTGAGGAAAATACGAAACTCGAAGCGTCGCTGGAGGTGTAGGGAATCGAAAGCAGGGCCTTTCACATGCAAACCGCACGCTCTACCACTGAGCTACACCCCCGGACGACAGGATACGTGCAGACTGCGAACAGTGAGAATCGACAACCGGTAATGAAG